>JADNRY010000865.1:0-23252 GCA_015501585.1 Rhodocollybia butyracea | reverse complement strand
TGATTTGATGAAAATTCCCAGTCCGATTCCCGTTCAGGTGTTTGAGCACCTAAGATATTGCTTACTTTTACAACAAAAGCATCTTCACGATCCATCCGATTCTTAGACGCATCCGAACCCATCTTAAAAATGCGGCCGAGTTTGGTTTCCAAGGGGTCATCAGCAGCTTCTAGAGATAGGAAACCCACTCGTATGGATATATTAGGTACTGTTTTTGGATCCTCAGCTTCGGGTTCGGGCATAGGGAAGAATACTCCAGCGGCTGTTATGAGGTGAAGATGGCGGATAGCCTTGACCACAATGCTCACATCGAGGACCAAATCGGCCAAAATGAACCCAAAAGCGACACGGAGTCTGGCCGCATCACCTTCAATAGAAAGTGATCGGGTAACTGTAGACTGTTGCTTGAAATGAATGTTCCATTTGAGCAGTGTCAAGAACTCCTCCCACTTCTGTCCTGTTTTCTGCTGCCAACGATTGACGGACGAAGGTACACGCGTCCATAGCACCAGTTTATCCCATTGAGTCACCAACGGCCCGTCAGATACCGCATGGACTGATAGAGAATCGACACGGCAAAAGACCTTGGAATTACGAATAACAGCATGTGCCTGTATATTATCAACTGTGCCGTTAAACTGGACTGACAGGAATGATGAATTGGGGGTGGGACGACTTCTCGTCACGGTGTTTGGTCCAGGGCGAGTTGAAGATAATGTTCGGAGTGTTCGAGTAGCAAGCATTGTGCTGTACACATCTGCGACCCGTAGCATTGCCTGCATGTATGGAATTCGGGTCGCGATGTCGCAAACTTCTTTTCCTGGGTGACCGGAATCAGTATAGATTCGGATATCGGTTGAAAAGCCATGGATTTGCAGAAAGTCTCTATTTTCCAGAGCAGGATCATCGCGTTCAGCGATGAAGGGATCGTCGGTTGAATATTGTGTAGAGACAGCGCTTCGCAGCGCGATCCGAAGGAACGAAAGGCCCATGAAGGTGGAGACGGGTGCTGTCCTTTTTGCTTCTTCCCATGCAGCAACACTGCGTTCTTTGGCCAGGAAGAGTCGAAGCCTGGATGTAGCACGATCTACCGGCTCTTTGTGCCGCTGAAGGTGTGTGGCATGTAAAGCGCAATATTCGGCGGAGACACCGCTTACTCGTAAAGCAAATCCACGAGACAATTCCATGTTGTCATTGGGACTGAGGTCAGACGCCGTTACGAAAACGACAAGTCGGCCCAGCGCGACCGTTGCTGTACAGCCAGACGGTAACCTGTTACGCAACGGATTATAACCACCGTGTTCTTTCTCCTCACCAGGCGGAATAGCTTCTATTAGCTCCACCAGAGTATCAAGCACTTCAGGATGCCATAGCTCCAAACACAATGCATCCGATGAGCAGTTGATATCAGATATCATCGTCGACAAGTCGATTAGCGGGGTATTTTGTGTGTCGTCTCTGATTTCGGCTAGGAATTCACCTCTCCCGTTGACTTCGATAGTGTCGAGCGAAACAAACGCAGGATCTTCAGAAAAGTCTGCTACGCGATGGCTAATCCGTTTGGGCCGCTGGGAACGTATTCGAATAAAAGTGGACTTCCATATGAACGAGAGCTTGAAGATCATCCGTAGAGGCAGCCTGTCAAATTCGGCCAAAATAGTGGCAACAAGCGGATATCGATTATCAAAGTGTGAGTCGGCGCACAGGTAGAAGCCATCGTTCGCATTTCTACAACATGGGGATGTTCTTGGGAACCAACAATCAGTCTACTTTGAATAGGCCCACAGACAACTTCAAGTTCCACCCGGGAACAGGTACTGGTGAGGATAAGGTTTGACGTGGTGGATTCGGTTCATCTTTCATAGGGATGTGTTCGATGAGTTCCAATAGAGAGTCTAGTCGTTCTGTAACGATCACCGAATCGGCACCCAACTTGACAAGTACAGTGGGGCGTTTGGATCGCCACCAAGGAAAGGTGAGGTAACGAGGAGAGGAGATGGCCATTGGGTAGTAGCAACATTCAACACAAGGCGTCCAATATTGATTATGCGCAACTGTCCCGAACCGAGGTACGCGTCAATCGAATTTCGTCGACACTCATATCCAAAGAATAGACATCAGAATCGAATGCTTCCTTGAAATTGGTGGCTCCAGCCACTTTGCGATGTAGCAGATTCTTGGTATCGCTGAGTCCGGCATTGACATTGACGTTTTCAACCACAAGTCTGTACGAATCGCAAGTGCCATGTGGAGCTGTGGCCAACGACACCAGAATCAACATGGAGTTGTATAGAATCCAAAAACGACACGAGAGCCTATACAACAAAGCATTCTAAGTAAAGCATATAGATGTACGACGTAAGAAGTACCTTGTCCTTAGTATCTTTCAATTTCATACAAGGACGATAGTAATGCCGTCGAGGTAGAATCGAAGCCTGATAGGAAAAATGTCAAAACTAGCAATGGAATTCATATACGAATAACTCACAGTGATGGAGTCAAGAAGTGGGAGAGGTTGGACTGTAGATTGATGAGAAGCCAGAGTTGGGGGGAGGATAGAGGAGAACGGGGAGCACGCGGGGAGAGGGGCGAAGACAACCGCAGAAAAGAAGTTCGTCGGGACATAAACGAGAGCGTAGGACTGATAAGAGGTATATCTGCTTTCGGCGGGGAGGGGAAGCCCTTGCTCTAAATTGCTGTAGAAGAGTGAGCAGTACATCCACATCAACAAAACAACACCGAATTCAATGTTCGTTTTCAAGGTGTGGGTTTTCAATCTCCGTCGTTTAGGATCGAATGCCGTGGATGAGTATAGAGTGACAGCACCAGGTAGACGGAAGAACGACTGATCTAGAAAATAGGTCAGTCAAGTCTCCAGCCTCCAATGGCCAGTATTATTACTCACCAGAAGTAAGGGAGCCCATGATATTGTGAAGCTCGACCGCAAAACTAGCTGTACCCTCCCTCGCCTCGATTACTCTATCCCAAGTGCGCTGAAAGCTGCTTGTAAGTCTAGACTTCCAGGCAACCATACTATATGACTTTTTGGATCGGGAGTGGGTCTTTGTCTCTGCCACCTGCTCCAGTTGTTCACCTTGATGAAAGTCAAGTAAGGTATGAAGATGAATCCTCTCCACTGTGACTTCACATTCCGGAGATCCAGTGAAGTTGAATGAGGAGGAATGAATGTCGAAAAAGATGGCCGATGTGATGCTGGGGATCCAGTAGATAAACAATCGGAGCGCGTGCGTGGCTACCGAACGTATGATGGGGCGAAATAGTGGATCGAGAAGAATGAAGAATCCTGATACTGTTTGCCAAACCTGATGTTGGACGAACGTAAGCGCAACAACCGTTAATGATCTTCTATGGCCTTTTGGCAAAGTAGGGGTAGGTTTTGCTTGAGATATTTCTCCCTTCAAACCCTCAACCCTGATAGTCAAATGCCTGGCACCATCTACGAGAGACCACGAATAACTCAACCGCTCGACTCGCCATTTTCCACTTCCGTGACCAATAAAAGCCCACGAATTGATCGTAAGCTGACACTGCGTATACGAATGTGGCGAGAGAAGCGCAGAAACAGCCAGGGTACAATGTATGTCCGAAGAAGAAGTCCAAATACAAGAATTCGGATAAGCCTGAGACCAAGTGCGATCCACAGTTATTTTCAGGGAGCCAGAATAGAGCGACCATCAGAGGGGTAGTAAAATAGCGAAAGATATTGAGAATAAACATTATCTGTAAAAGATTTATGGCGTCTGTACGAGACCTGGTAACTCACTGACCGTTTGAGATTATTACACTGATTAGAAACGAGCGACGTCGAACAGAGTTATAGTGAGGGTTGAGCAGATCCTGAAGCAAGTAACAGAAGAAAAGAGTTGAGAATCACGCCCAGGACATCGAAAAAGCTTCTGAGTTGGTGGGAATGAAGCAAGAGTTGATGCCGCGGGTAAGCGCGCTGAGCGCCCGTGAGCGTTTTTGTAAACTTTTCATTATTACTAGTCGGCAAGCGGGTCAAATTCGAACGCTCAAACTATGTAACGCTAGTTTTCGATTGAAGGGAGCAGTCCCATTAAGAACACCGAGTCCCAGTACTTCTACATACTTACACACTTGTGGACCGGCTATATTTTCCTTATGGGACCGCTTTCTCGAACTTTGAATACTGCCGACTGGGCGCCTGACCAGCAAAACTCCACGCTATTTCTTTACCGTGACGTCACGATCACTTTATCGTTTGAATCCCGTTGTCCAGCTACTAGGCGGAGCCGAACGCTACACTTAATACTATGTACCTACTGGTACCACGAGGAAGTGACTCTTGGAGTTCCCAGGTCAAGTACCGTGCAATTCCTTCAATTTTTTCTTACAATATCCACGTAAATACTTGTTCCATCATACCACTAAACATCAGCCACAGCGTAAGCTAAAGTTTGGGGGCATTAACCTGCACTAACCTGTATGTATTTAATACTGAGACTTTCCCTCTATTTTCTTGAACATCTCTGCCGCTAGATTCCTGCGGGGTATATCAGTGCTTGGTCTAGATCCAGTAATAGTCGCATTTATACCTCCCAGTTTGCTCACTGGGGTGAAGTTCATCCCACCTACAAACCCAGAAAGACCTGTTAGTGCATAAGCCTGCCCAGGATAGACTCGTCTCACCACATATAAGAATCGCGTTCAGCTAGAGTGCAGTCGCCTATCCCGCAGAAAGTAAAGTTGAAAGGATCCGGACCTGTCCAGTACGTCGTCAATGACATTTCTGAATACCGTATCGTATTAAGGCCTCACATTGGTGACAATGCCCAGTAACATTTGCGGGTATCGATCCATTGAAAAAAGGCGTGGGATTATGATACATTTCTGAAAAGAACCCGTAAGTATCAAAATACTCGACTGTGCCGTCTCCCGCCCATTCCGCATTGAGAACGCGAATCCGTCTCTGAGTATCCGGTTAAGACTGTGCACAAGATTTGTTACATGCCCTGATTCCAAGCATTGCCGTCATGGACCTCTGGGAAATAGATGGTCGGCGCAGAAGAATTCGAGTACAGCTTTGTTAGTTGTAAAGGGATCAGGAAGTTGAGTATAAATTTCCGTGCACCAAGGGCATGCATTTCTCTCAGGTGGTTCAACTGGCAATCGGCGACATCTGGCAGCGAAGCATTGACAGACTCGTTAAACGTGACAAACCGAGTCAATACCCAGTCGTTCGTGCCGATAAAGGTAATCACAACAAAATCAGAGGAATCAAGAAGCAACCTCTGCTGGGAAGTATTGTAGTTTTCAATGTGATACTTGAATAAACCATGCTGTTTGCCCGAAAGCAACATCGGGTTCTCCAGATAGCGGCGTCAGATTGTTTGAACAAACCGCTCCGCCGACTGCATAATTCCAAATCGTGTAATTGCCATAGAGTCCCAGATACCAAGGCCACTGTACCCGCACCATCCGCAGCAGTGTCAGCCTGTAGAACTCAAATAAGTCTTGGGCGATAGGAAATGGAATTGATGATCTGACAGGAGGAAACACTTCTTGATAATCTTTGCCAGGGAATGAGCCATTCGCAATACTATGTGCCACGAGACTGGTCTATGTACAAGCATGAGCGATTCAACAGGATTAGCGTAACCTAGAAAAGTACCTGTGTACGAGTCGCCAAAGAGGACGACGTTCGTAATATGACCAGCAATAAATGCGGGTTTAGGACAAGACCGAGTTAAAGTAGAAAGTAGGAACATCATCAGGTTTGGGGAAATCGTGGTGTCATTTATGCAATGAGAAGCGGGCCGTGTAATAAGACCACCTGAGCGAGCATTGTTGTGCCTGCGATCGATGAAGGGAAGAAGTGAAGGGGCTTGATACGGAAGAACATGCGATGATGAAATCTACTGGGAACCTCCTCTCGGAGAAACTCAGGGAATGAAATTCTAAACAATGGTAAAATCTGGCAACTTGGCGCGCATCGACGACAGTTTGGGACACTGAGGAGCCCATACGAACGAGCATTGTCGCTAACGAGATGTCAATGTGAGCAATCCGGGATAGATGATCTCAAACTATCACGTCGGACGGTGTGGTGCAAGCAATGAGTCCAATCTGTACCCTACCCCTGCCTACTTCATTAGGCTGAGGTAGAATAATAGCCTGGATTGGCTTGGACACGAGAATATCTTTGAGTCAGGCGACCATATCAAAGAACAGACGATAAATCTTTGCTTCCCGGAAATAAGTACTCAGACTAAGATCGCTGTATAGTGTTAAGTGTTAAAGATAGTTCCTATACTTTCCATTTGCACCGTAAAACCTGCACAGACTTTGAAGCTACTGAGGCTGATCTACATCTAACATACTGCAAGGAGAGTTAGACCCTGCTTGACACTACCCTTCTAAGTGACTTACCATTCTTCCGAGTTAATTTCTGCTGGTTTATACGTCGAAAAGGTGAAGGAATCCCCCACAAAGGTGCCAGGGTTAAAAACATGACACCCTGTATATGTTTTTTTATATCTGTCATATTTGTCTGCGAGTACCAGCTACCAGACAGTCTTTAAAAATTGATGAGAGGCTCAGAGATTCACACTTACAGCTGTTGGAGAGGATACAGACGAAGAGAATGATCATACTCCGATAGCGTAGGTTGAATATTGATTGTCAGCGGGCTAAGGTGCGCTTGGTCCAGGATCGTTTGCACCAGCTGCAAACCAGCTCAGGGCGAAAGAATTGCTCACAAACCGACGGGACTCACAAATCGCTTGAGATCGTCACTATCAACATCTGGTTTAACGCCGACACCGACAACGCTTCTGAGCATCTTTGCCATACAGTCGTCTCTGTATATTACGATCTCCTGGTCAAAGAACTTTATCCGGCAAGGATTTGACCCAAAATGCACTTTTGGGATCTGGATTTTACGCGTGTCATTAAGCTAGGTAATATCGGACGTCGAGGTAAAGTTGAATTCGAAGTCAGGTCCAATGGGCCTGGTACAAAAAACAAAGTGCGTTGTACGTGTTATTGACGGAAAAGAGGCAACAAGATCCGCCAGGCATCAAAGTTATCTGTGGTTCCACTAAATGAGAGTGCATGTACAATCAGTAGTTGAAAGAACCTTGGTAGCGTTGGATATCTCGCGCATTCCCGTGAGCAATGGATTGGGTTGTAAAGTTGCCACAAAGCACAATGACTTTGGGAATGAATTCATTTTCCACACAGTTATCGAGCATCTTCTTGATACCAGGAAGTGTGAGGGGATTGTCCAGCAAACATCAGAGAGAAAGAAAAAATGTAAATCAGAGAGCTCTTCTTGTACACGGATGGAGAGTTTTTCTATAAGATAGGTAAACAAACAATCAAATCGGATTCGAATGAACAAGTAGCGCACATCATCAAGTAGTGAGGTTGATGCTTTTCCCAGAAAGTCAATGTGTCCATATATGGATTACATTCGTTAAAGATCAATTCCCAAATCAAAAAGGTCCGTCGTACGTGCTGTTTGCCTAGACTCGCATGGAGGGTGGCCTATAGCAATGATTTCCAATTTACTTTCATCAGTGTACTCTCCTTCGACGAGAGCAAAGCAGCCTTCGGTAAACAAGCCATCCCCTGGTTCATCCTGAACTAGCCATTATTTGACGATGGTAACCACGCAAGAATAACACTCACAAGCTGTGAAAAGTCTAGTTCGACGCTTCCATCTGCATCTTCTAAGCACAGTTTGCTTCCTTGGATCGAGCAAGCATTCCCATGAGTAAAAATCGCTCTGCAACTCGACCCAGCAGTTGTTTTGTGGACCTTAGCTAGTGAGATCAGATGGAAGTACGCTCTGTGGTTTAAAGAACAACTACCGTGACGAGGCGATCTCTGTCCCTTGATGGAAGCGTTGAGGGTGCAAAGTGTTCATTCCGCAAGATGCATTGTTTGATTATATTCAGACGGTCTCGAACAGCAAAGACACGCGAATCGGCAGAACCCGACATCGTTGAAGAGTTGGCAGTCCTATTATCGTTGAGCAAGATAAACATGCCAAAATAGTGAGTGATTACTTTTCAAATGTTCCGCGCTCGATAGACCAATGCCAGCTAGGCATTTCAAAAGCGTTGATAAAGTGAAGATGACTGTCGGGGTCGAGAGTCTCCGTCTCCTGTTCGTCTTGGCCTTGGTCTTGCAATAGTTCATAGACTTTCTGTAGGACCTCTACCGACACTTTCATTGTCGCATCTGCGCTCGTATTAGTGCCGAAAATGGAATGGAGACAGGAAAACGTGCCATCTTGCTTGTTATATTCCTTCGCCAAAGTTTCAATGGATGTCTCGACGTTCTCATCTTCAATCTCGTGTGCATCCAGTATTTGCTCTAAAAAGTCTAAAGAGTCTGGGCCAAGCGAGTTGCTGAACTTTCTGAAGACCTATTGGGGAGTATTACGGACAATACATGGACATAAAGGAAAAGACACGCCTTTATTATAATCTGCTGGCGTTTATTCGACATTTTAAAGTCACTTTAAGCTAAGGAACCAGTTAAAGAGCAGAACGACCGCGAAGCACGACGCGACGTGGTGGTTGCAAAAAGAAACGCTATCGTCACATTGCACGTGCATGGACTGATCCCCAACGTGTGACGTGACCGACCGAATCGGTATTTCTTCCGTGTCTTCGTACCATGTTCTCCACTCTAGACGTAGAAATATGCCCAGGGCATGGACTGGGCCCCTTTGAATTAGGTAAATCGAATTTACTCTCACACTTCCACTAACAATGCATTGACATGAACTTCCAGGGGCTTCACTATGGTCTATGATAGAGATGTTACGCCAGATGCAACATTTGTTTCCACAAGTTGACATCAAATATGATCCTGACGCTTCTTCAACGACACCGATAATTCTTCATCTCCGCCCACATCTTGATCTTCTCTTTTCTGGCAAACACCAGCGGCTACGAACAATCTGTGTTCGGAAACTAAGAGAAACGAATCCTCCTGTGACTCTACGCTATAAAGATACGGTACTCTCATCAACGGATGAAGTGCTTAGAAGAGTTGGCGTCAGCCGCACATTTGGGCCTACATATGCTGGAGATGATCTGCGATATCCTGGTGTTTGGTTCAGCTTTGAAGAGGATGGTATCGGCGATGGTCGTTCAGGTGCTCATCATGAAGACCGACTGCAAGAGGTGAAACGAGTTCTTATTTCGCAAAAAGAAGCTGAAGAACAAGGCGATGTTCTCGGTGAAGTGGCTGAATGCCCTGTGATGAACGGAGATATCTCACTAGCAGTCGTCAAGGTGCGTGGCTAGCTTTGTAGTCAGAAAGTTCTTTGAATTAAATGGGAATAGGTTCACGATGGCGTAACGCTACATTTTCATCCCTCCACGAGCATGCCTGTACACGTTCGCATCGGTACAACAACAGCACAAGACCTGACTATTGCTCTTGGTCATCCTCTCCGCGTTCACTATAAAGAAGACGATCGAATGACGATACATTCCTCCCTTCAGACTTATGATGACTCCGATTCAGGATGTAGGACTATACAAGCTCTTCCTGTCTGTCCATGATTCACAAATCATCTAGATTTCTACAACTACTTCCAGCATGGGATAGACTTTTACATCTCGGGAAAGACTCACATCGTAAAGAAGATTATACTACAGTCTAACGTGGTACGTTTGCTATGACGTTCCTCAGGTTGATGTGCTTAGCTTGATAGCCTGGATCTCCACTATTCCAAATGTATAAGCGATGCAACTGGGAAATCGAAGGGAAGCCAGAGGACGACGAAGATGGTCAGTCAGTTTATAGGGCTCAATATTGTGAGATTCGCTGACACTGATTCAAGACACACCTCCGAGAAAGCGATTTTATGATAGGGTAAGTACTAGAACTACCTTATGCTCCTGACTCCACTCAGTGCAAGACAGTTCGAGACCATCAGTCACTTTCTTAGTCCGAGAGAGCCTCCACCATCCATGCTACTTGATCGCACAGACGATGAGGACAATATTACGCTGCCTAGCGCTACAACACGTCGTGAGTTTGACTGGATGCTCTTTTCTTTGCTCACTGGAATAATGCAGTTCATGGTTATGATGGAATCATCCTGGAAGTCTCTGAGGCATCTCAAGTTGTATCTGTAACTCTATTCTAGCATTCTTCTTGGACCCCAACTAGAACGTATCCCCCCTACAGTGTGATGATCACTGTTGTATATTGTATATATGTTTTGAGTACAGTTGAACGAATATGTTGACAGCCTACCTTCAAAGATGAAGTCCTCCTGAATCGTCTTCCTCGATAAGGCCACGATTATCCTGCGCATTGAATGCGGGTGCTTTCCCAGTAGGCTTTATATTAACATTAACATCGTAATGTGGTCCTGCATTAACGCCTTTGTCTGCTAACGCAAGTTTTTAATATCAATATACGCTCTTCTTGGGAGCCTCTGCAGTGGCAATTAATACAAAATGAGTACTCAGCGTTACTACGCACATAACTTGTTCATTTTCCTTGATGGCATTTACTATCTCCACATCGGCCATGTCTGGAGATTCTGCTTCATTGATGGTGTCTTGAAGTATCTCCTGCGTTTCCCGAAGACGTTTAATGGAGTATTGCAGCCTTGTTATCTCTGATTACACGATTAGATACGCTGCATCTGCCTTAAATGAGTGAGCTACCTTCAGATATTGTTGATACATCGAGAAGAAGAGCTTCAGGTAGTGTAAATGGCTGAGGGTATCGAGGCCGATGTTCCATGATGATGATGGATATACTAAGGCCAAGGCGCTCAAGCGCGTCATCAGTACTTACGTCAACTCAGGTGTTTCCCAGAATCAAAATAGTTCGCTGGTTCCTTAGAATCGCATGAGTTGGTACACGAAGCGCAAAATACATATACATCTTGACCATATACTAATAGTCTCGTCATTGACGCGACTCAGATATATTTAGTCAGCGAATCTTCCTCCCCATCTGAATCATCGGAGTACTCAGATTCACCCCCAAGTGCCTTCGCATCTACTCTCACTGTCCCTTTTTCAGTCTTGTTAGGCCAACGCTCTTCACGTTGCATGTCAACGGTCGCACCACTGGCCATGGATTGGCAAGCCGCAAGAGTAAACTAAGTATGCAGAGAATCGGAGAATCAGACAAAGAGAACACTTCGGCAAAGTGGAGAACACCTACATGAGCGTCATTACCAGCATTGTGTAGAAATCGGGGTTGGAGTTGGAGTTGGTTGCACATTTGTTCCAAGCTGCGATTATCATTTCCTTGGCCTATAAGTCCACCAAAAAGTTCTGCAGTGTCGACAACGTAGACGCCGGGCTGTGGAGAAGTACCATCAGGGAGGGTGTATGACAAGTCGTTCAAGTTTGCTTCGATCATGGATGAATTCAGATATCTATTGCGAAACAGACTCATGGTCCATATGAGATGCCCGAGAAGGAAGTATAGTCTACTCACTCGATATCACCTTTTGCAACATGGAAGACCATGAAGAGATGGCTAAATTGTCTCTTCAAGTCTGTAAGTAGCATTTGTATCTGTGTTTTGAACTGTTTCTTTGGCACGATTTCGCTTTTCCCCCATTGATAGTTCTGTGGAGAGTTGGGAAACGGTAAATTTCCAGTGTGGTGGAGGAAAGACAATACCAATACCTTTTGATTATCGGCTACATACTTTCCGTTACGATAGGTCTCGTATTCCTTTACAATGAGGTGCCCTCCGCCTTGGACTTCTGTGCCTTCTTCCCAATGAATAGTGGACCATCCAAACTCTGTGATCAAGCGATGATCCATCTCCCAAGCTTCGATATCAATGGAACACCAAGCCCCAGTCTTTCCTTGCCACAGCATCCGAGCCTTTTCGAAGCACGAACGTCGGAAAGCTAAGGGGGGATCATCAGAATTCTTCAGTCCTTTGCTGAACTTGTCGATTTTCTAGGCACAGTAAATGAGTGCAAATGAAAGGTGATAGACAATGCGAGTACTTTGAAGTTTTTCTTTAGTTCACCACCTGTCCTGAAGACTTGGGTGGAGACGCCACGCAGGTCTTGCTCGCGTATAAGGCAGTTGGAATATGGAAGTGGGACCAATTTTTCTGTTAATCCGACTTTGTGGAGATAATATCGTACATAATCGACTTGTTTTGAAGAAAATAAAAGACGAATTTCGCCGGTTTTCAAGGTGCCTATTGTAATGAGCGATCAGGAAAGACCTCAAATCGAGGGAGCAGCAAATGTACCGATGAAAAGTTGGGCACCATCTACACCATCAACGTGAAGGGGATGATCTGGGCTTACCAGTGCATCGTGCGCTTGATGATAGATGAGCAGGCGTAGAGTACAAGAATCGTATGAACGGTTACCCAGCATGGCTTTCAAGACTTCTTCGTATTCGCCACAACGCGAGGGCCACGCAAACCAGATGTCAGTGTATCGATAATATCCAGTTACAGTGGCGAAGGTCATGGTGGTATTCTACAAAACACGATTGAGGATCAGCTGCGAGAAACTGCGCGCGAAGTAGACAATGTCACATGGGCGCTTATATTATTTCCTTATTCGGGTCGGGTTCAATTCATAGAACTTCTCTCAACTCCCATGGCGCAGACCGGTACAAAGCGCAAATCACGACCATCTGACGGCTCAACAGCAGGATCTCCAGCAAAAAAATCAAAGACCCAAACAGCACGCAAGAGTACTGGAGGCAAAGCTCCTCGAAGGCCGTCGAATGCTGCCCCTGCCTCGCAAGAGGGTAAGCCACTGCGTTAACAAGCCCACAAAGATCTCAATAATTTTCGCAGATGTGCCACCGAAGAAAGGTCGAAGATATCGACCAGGAACGCTAGCACTGCGCGAAGTTCGCAAGTACCAAAAAAGTACAGAGCTTTTGCTTCGCAAGTTACCATTTTCTCGCCTTGTGAGGATATTATGCTTTTGCTCTGGCGGATTCTCATTGTATATTCTAGGTACGGGAAATTGCACAAGACATGACCACAACAACGAACGGTGATTATGACCTGCGGTGGCAAAGCTCTGCTCTAGTGGCTTTGCAGGAGGCAACAGAGGCGTTCTTGGTGCATTTATTCGAAGACGCGTGCGTAAAATACCGTCAATCTTTTACTTTTTCCAGCTCTGATTGTCTTGCAGAAATCTATGCGCACTGCACGCGAAACGGGTGACCATTATGCAACGCGACATTCAGCTTGCGCGCCGAATACGGGGAGCTTGGGGAGGTGTATCATAAATTTTTACGAACTGTACCACTCTATTTTATTATCTGTAGCACGAATCCGCGATACCACTGGCATTTGTAGTGTACTAAACCATATTTCACTGCGATACCTTGTATGTACACCCGTGATAAAACTTGATCAAATTTTTCAGTTATGCTTTCCACTCGTCTTCGACCGTCATCATGCCTCAGATATAAAATCATTCCACCAACTCACAAGCGACATTTTGTTCAGTATTTCAATGAAGGTTTTTTAGATCTCGCTCTTGCCTTGCCTTATCCTGTGAATTGGCCCGCGTATTCTGCCACCATCATCCTCGCCACTGTCGCTTTCCGAACTGCACTTCTTCCAGTCGCTTTCTGGGTACGTGTAAAACATTCATTTTTTCAAAATACGCGTTTTACCTGTCTTCGTAGACTACGAGCCGCCGGCTACGCTATGAGGAACATGTCCTTCCCGTTCTACGGCAAATGCGGCCTATCGTCATGCACGAACAAGCTATTGCCATGCGGGCAGAAGGACTACTAGAAGACCAGAATACTAGAGGTAAAATTCACGCAAAACGTTGTCATGATATTGTGTGTACCGTTCAGATATCTTCCTGTTTTAATTTTAACACTGTCCTCAGATGAAAGTGAAAGAAAAGGAACTGGTGAAAACACACAAGTGCAGGACTGTTACAACGGCTTGGTTGCCTTTCGTCACCCAAGCTCCGCTTTTTATGGCCATGACTATATGTTTTGCTCGTCTGGCTGCAGACCCTACTTCGCCGTTTGACTCGGAGTCGTTCCTCACTCTAACCACGTTAAATCACCCCGATGTCACGTTCACGCTTCCTGTCATACTGGGTCTCGTTACTATGGCCAATGTCGAGTCCAGCCATTGGATCTTGAATCCTGCAGAGAAAGAGGCGTTAAAAGCTAGTGAGAAGAACATGGCGGAGACGGTGGAAAAGAGTGGGAATAAGTGGCTAACAATGAGGTTCAAGTTGAGGTCCAACATGAAGGATTCGATGAGGATAATGTCGGTTTTCAGGATAGGTTTGGCTTCGATTGCCCCTGGAGTAAGCTTCGCGTTTATTTGTTCTAGATCATGTTTAACCTGTCGCAGGCAGTAACGCTTTACTGGCTAACATCGGCAATCTTTGGGCTAGGGCAGACATGGCTGGTTAATTGGGTTGAGTTGAAGAAACGGAGAGAATTGAAGGCCTCTATGCCTTCTCCAATGTCACTTGCGGAACTGCAGGAAAAGGTAAAAGCTACACCGAAGCCATCTGGAACTGAATCTGCTTCCGAGGAGCTCAAAAGAAAGGCCAAACTACAAGTTTCGTCAAAACCGCGAAAGAGCAAAGGGTCGCGTAAGCAGGATCGAATATGAAGGTGAGCTCGAGTTTTGTCGCCTTCAAGCGGGATGAAAACAACTGTGGTGTGAGGAAACCGCGTTCATGACCTACCTTTGCGGTAGTGCTGGTATCCAACGAATCTTTCTTGATCTAATATGACCGCTTCGCTTTCACTCTTGGTTTTGGGAACGATAATACTCATGTCACTTTCAGAATAGTTTGTTGTTTTTTAAGACCTTTTCGCTTGACCATAGAGCCTAAGTAACAGTAGCATATGTTGTCGTAGAGTATAAAATGATTCATATGCAGTACATAATCTCTACGCGTCCTCCAAGCATACTCCAACTTCTCTCGACAACCTCTGATTAGAAAACCATCTGGTGAGGGAACTGACCCTTCGAGAGACCCCATGTCGATTGGAGGTACTTGCCAAGATTCTCGGTCTTCTTGATGGCGGCGATGAGAGTAGAATCGACCTCTTTCTGGAGGGCCGCTTTCGATGCTGGGAAAGCCTCCTTTGCTTTAGGCTTGCCCTCTTGAAAGAATTCTTCTTCTGCTGATTTGGCACCCTTAGCGGAGGGCTTAGCGAAGTAGGCGTCGTTGAGTTCCTCGGAGAGCTGACAATGATATTAGAATTATTTGGATTTATGACGCAGAAAGTACAAACCTTGACACCTCCGAGCTCAACCTTGGTGGAGGTGGCGATAACGTAGGCCTGATTAACACGTCGCAGAGGAACACCGTTAACCCTGAAAGGCCCGGAAACCAACAGCAAACCGCTTTCCAACTGCTTTAAAAAGACAACACGTTTCCCCCTAAATCTTCCAGCCAGAAGAATCAAAACGGTGCCAGGTGTTATCGAAGAACGAAGCTGAGTCGGTTTCGCGGTTTTTCTGCTCTGTTTAGGCTGGCGAACGTCTTCTGCAGGGTAGAATTTCGGAGCTTTGGAAGTGGGGACAAGACGTTTGCCACCGTTCTTTTCACCGCCAACAGTCTTTTCTACGGTCTCCGGGGTAGATGCAGCAGCAGCTTTTTCGGATTTTTTGGGACCCTTGAACAGACCGCGTTTTTCGGCGACCTGGGATCGGGAGAAACGTCCAACGCCGGGGACGAGTTCTTTGCTTCTGGCCATCTAGAAAGATGAGATTGTTTAGAAGAGAAATATCCTGAAATAATGAATGCAATTACTTCAGTCTTGAGGCTACTGGACAAGTTGTCGATAGGGAATAGCCGTGCGAATTGATGGTCAAGTAAGAACTGGCAAGCCACTTATGTCACGTGACATCAGGCAAATGGTAGCCCCTGTCTCTGTATCTGCTTCTACTTCTTCCAATACCCTCAAGCAAGCCGGTTCTAATGATCTATCGAAACTGCTTTCGTCTCAAAGGTTGGCGGCGTGTCTCTCATCGCAAGTACTGATTAGATTACATCTAGCGCCCAAGGCTGATAATCTCATCAATTCATCGCTTTCATTTACCGATTTGCAATGTCCACTCTCATCTCAAGCCAAATTGAAACCAAAGATGGCCGCCCGGTCGTCTTCTTTGACATTGACAACACTCTCTATTCTACTAGTTCAAAGATATCTCAAGCGATGGGTGTCAAGATACACGGTCAGCTTGCTGTATGGAACTGATATTGAACAATGAATTCTCACTCGTCGCCAAAAGATTACTTTGTCAAACTCGGACTGAGCGAGCAAGATGCTTCCGACCTTCATCACAAGTATTACACTCAATATGGATTGGCTCTAGCGGGCCTTGTCCGTCATCGTTAGTACACAGCACTAATTAAATATTGATCTGATTAATGATTTGTTCTGTAGACGATGTGGGCAAGTATATACTACTGATTCCTCATCTCCTGCTTCCTTATTCATTGCTGGATAGACCCACTAGATTTTGACCGCAATTGTGACCAGGCTTTGCCGCTAGAAGAAATGATATCTCCAAATCCGGCTCATCGCAAGTTATTCCAAGACATAGATCGGTCCAAAGTTCGCGTATGGGCGTTAACGAATGCATATAAAATAGTGTGTCTGCTCTCAATTTTTGCGCCACTAGTGTTCTCATAGTTCCTTGTTTAGCACGCGGAACGTGTATTGCGCATCCTGAATCTTCGAGACCAAATAGAAGGCGTTGTGTATTGTGACTATGAGGCCAAAGACTTGTGTAGCAAACCAGATCCTACATATTATCACAAAGTTCGTGCATCGAAACGGTATGATTAGGAATACTCATTCATACCTGTTTCAATAGGCCATGTCATTCGCATCCATATCCGATCCATCCAAATGCTACTTTATAGATGATAATTGGCGCAATGTAGCGACCGCGAGAAACCTCGGATGGGCCCATTGTATCCACTTTTGCGAAACGTGGGCAGGAGCATGTCGAGGGAGGAAAGGTGCTAAAAATCTCCAATGTGTCGGGGGCTACAAAGAAGACCGAGCAGGGTATCACTGTCATTAACGAGTTGGAAGAGCTGAGAGACGTATGGCCAGAGATTTTCAAATGATACACCCTGGATACATGTAGATGAGTACATAATAGAATAATAATACCACAATCAATCGTGCAATCATCCTGTTTTGTCTGCTAAGTGAGAGTCTTCGGGACCACTCGATAATTTGAGCATACATAACACTGATAGATACACCATAACTAGTCTAATAGTACACTTCGAGAACGACTATGTAAGTAAGGTAGGAAAGTACATCCATTAGACCGTTCTTGATCGACGTTAGAAAACTCTCCTTGTAATTACAGTTTCCAAGAGTACAAAAGCGAAGGTCCATTCACGCATACTAGAAAAAAAGATAAACTTTACAATCTTTATAGCAAAACAGCAACACTTACTCTTGTGAATGTCCCGCGAGTCATGAAAGTTTCATTCTTCGCTGGCTTCCCATCTCCATACAGACTCTTGACCGCATCACTCATATTTGCCTTCCGCTTCGATTCTTCCATAGCCAGACTACTGACAACCGCCCGACTCGCTGCTGATATTGAGGGATTCGTGCTCGGCACAACCTTCTTACTGGGAGGAGCTTCCGAATCATCTGCAGGTGTGGCGTTCTTCCGTTTTTTCGACTTTTTCGTAGGCTCTTTCAAACGCTGTAGCTCCATCCTTTCCCGCATACGTTCTTCCTCGTCAACAGAAGGATTTAACATCAATACATCGGTCTTGCGAGAAAACTTGGTAGCGCATTGTGGACACAGTTCCAGCTCCTGCTCTTCATCTCCTGCTGAATCGTCTTTGTCCTTCTCCTTCGGAGATGATGATGCATTGATCACAGTCTTCAGCCCTGCTTGCGAGAAGACGCAACCACAAGTTGAGATGTAGACAAACGGTTGAACACCGTTCATTTCTTTCAAGTTTAGTGGGCAGACAAACGGCGATCTGGAAGTAGGGTCAGAGGATACGGTGGTGGATAGGCTGGTGTTTGGAGTGAGTTTCAAGGTTTTGACGTCCTGTAAAAAGTTTAGTTTATTTACTAGTAGCAATTATCAGCCCACATACCTTTAATGACCGTATGTGACCACAAATCCTTTCACCATCGCCATATGCAGACTTATCAAGAAGATATTCCAGAATCGAATCTTTATTATAAAGTTTGCCTAGGGCGCAAGCTACAATTGGGTCTTGTAGAGGTCGCTATATGAGCAGAAAAAGATTAGCCACGGCTGGAAATATTTGTAGGTGCAACAAACCTTGGAAAGAGCACAAAAGAACCACCTGGCGCGGGTTTGATTGGCCTTGTCAGCTTGTTCCGCCTGAGTGATTGTCAGAAATGAGGGTAGAGTCAGTTAGTCATTCAGCGCACCTTTGCTTTGGTCCGAACCAAGTCCCGGCGGTCGGGTATACTTCCACCATCATTACCCATGTTTAGGATGTTGAGAAACTAGCAAAGCTCAGATAGTTCTAGGGAAAAGGATTTGGCGCCCAAAATTCGACGGCCGAGCCGCTCGGCACTCGGCCGCACTGTTCCACCGTCAAGGCTGATACCCCTCTGAGCCAGCCTCTCCGACGAATACAGTGATCTTGGAGTCCTATGACCAAAACATTGCAACCTGCTTGCGACTTTTTTCTCAAAGCTAGTGGCTCTTTTTTAAGTATCTAGGATTGTTCAAAAAACGTCTTCTGATGATTTCTAGCTCTTCAGAATATGTATTAGATGTGATAAGTAATTACTATGGATTTTCTTTGAATTTCAGTCGCGTTTGATATCCTTTGACCATGCCGTAACCCATTCAAATCCAATATAATTAAACTTGGTCAAAGGAATCCAAGTGGTCAAACGACTCCAAGATCACTGTAAGTTTTTTTTTTTTTTTTTTTTTTTTTTTTTGTGGAACGTTGCCTAGATGCAACGACTCGCGTCGCTATAACCTCTTTGGCACCATCAGGCAGACTCACATTGTCGTCTCCGTCCGGCCGTTAAGCTTGCAAGGTACAGGACCAGGCGACTTTTTTAAAGTTGCAACCATCCGAGGGAATGCGTTACGCACTCGCCAGATAGGCGTTGTGTGGGACTCCAAGTGGGCTCTCCTTCCATTCACTCCTTCTATTTTTGTTAGTAAAATAAATCATAATTTCATATACCTTGCATAAACCCCCGCCCCTCTTGTGCCCGCCTGTTTACACCACTAAAACCCTCTAAAACCCCGGGCCTGGCCAGTAAGATTTGGTCAGGACTGAGATCTCGCTGGACTATGTGTGTCCAGGTTGATCTCACTATGCCTTTGGATAATTTTCGCCGGCCAAACCTGCTTGACATGAGGAGAGTATCCAGCTGGTAGCGGCTCTCTAGTGTCCTTCGCCACCGATTCTCAATCTCTCGGTTTGACGGTGGGTCTTCCCCATTTATTACTCTTTTGTTTCTTAGTTTCCAGATGAGGTATGCACTCTCGGATACTAGAATCCTGTACAGGCGAGATTCACCAGGGAGAGTTTTTCCATCCTCATTTCGGAAATTTGTTGTGCCACACCCATTAGTATACCGAAGGTTACATTTTTTCCCATGTGCTGCGACGAATAAGTTGATGCTCAATAAAAATTCGAGGTAAAGCAGGACAAGGGATAACATCGTTGTTGTAGATTGACACAAATATTGAGATACAGATAAGTAATCGTAGGCTTGCCATATTGCTTCCTTTTAGTAAGATGGACGCAACCTGCTACAAGTCATCAAGCATGTTCATTAAGCTCATGAATTTTGTGGGACCTAAGCTTTACGACTGGAACTGGCTTCGTCTTAATCGTCTTTCTTGGATCGTGAATGAGGTGTGTCCTCATCCTTATCATCATCTTCGTTATCGGAGCGTTCATCTTGGACGTTTCGGGTGCGAAGTCCCCTGGAAAGATCAGGAATTAAGTTGTTTGTAAGCGAAAAAAGTTGGATTGCTTACCTGATAGCGATACGCCAAATCAAGAAGTACCAAAAGATATTCAAGAATTGGAGAAGTAGAAGAGGTATGAAAACTTGATACTTCATCCACCAGTTGAGATAGGTGCCGTTTGCCCATATCCATACTCTCGACGACTCGCTGTAAATACATGACTAAATGTAATACCCGTGTATAGTTCGGTCATAAACTCACGGTATCAAGTCATACTCGAACCAGACAGAGTAGAGGATATAAAAGTTGAGGATGTGGCGGAAGTACCTGGGAGAAAGGATCGAAACGATTTGTATATGCTGTGACAAAACTAGTGGCAACTCACGTCCAAGCAACAAGAAGAACAGCAAAAGCAACTATTTTTGCACGTTCAGCGCGTAAATAATTAAGCCCCAAGGCGAGCTGAAAGATGAAAATGCCTGAGAATGCTGAAATGATAGCGATAGTAGAGGCTTACGGCCAACCATGTATCCGGAATGTCCATGCTCATGTATACAGCATTTCCAATGAGTGTGAGGTTGATGAGATAACTCCAGCTGTTAAGAGGAAATGAGAATAAACGGACAAGCTTTCTTGGGGAAAGCATACCCGACTAGCCAAATAGTGACAAAATGGTGAGCCACTAGTTCATAGTAGTCCTTACGCGGTTTCTCCAAACCAAGAACAAGAACTAACTGTTGTTGGATCCAATATGCCATTTGCATAAGATAGTATCGTTTGAGTTCAGGTTTCATGTCCCAGTGTGGGTAATCTATCCAAAAGGCTTCAGTATGGTACCACCAAGTCGGAAGCTGGCCCATGATTCGCTGTAATTGAAGAGTGAGGTTGTGAACGCAAAGAATGGAGGCGTAACGCACGAAACCCCAAGCTCCCATTACCGCAAAATATACCACAGCATACCCTTGCTCGGCGAAACGGTCAAACTTTTTTCTTCTGATATTGAAAGAACGGGCTAAGGGTTTAAAAACATATTTTCCGAGGCTTTCACGAATCAATGACCAGAACACGACGTAGTACGCAATGAAGAGCAGGTCAGACCAGCCTTTTTGGTATCGTGGGTCACTGTCGCTTGAAGAAGGCACACGGTGTGAAAGAAGGAAGAACTGGGCGAACGGGTTGGGTAGGTCGGGGCTGAAGTAAGAGTTGCTTTTGGGTATAAACCGGGCAAGAAGGGGCGAAACGAGCTCCCAGTTGAGATAAAGAATTAATGGAACCAGTAACACCTTCAAGGAGGCCTCTGTAACACTGTATGAGACACTGACGCGTCGAGTCTAACAAAGTTTGACCTGGTTTTACGGCCCAACCGAGATACAGGCTAACATTACGCGGCGCATGTCGTGTTATAGGAGAGTTTCCTCTCAAAGGCGTCAGAGAGCCTACAGGACTAGTGACAAGCTTCAATGAGCTGCTGACAAGACAAGAACAGGAGAGCCTAACGTCTGGGGCAAGAAACCTGCAAGGTGATGAGGTTGGTCCTCCCTAAAGAATGTTTTAGTGTTGGAAATGATTACACCCTTGAGATTTACGTACTCCACGATGGTGAGCGCTGCAGTGGAAGACTTTTTTTCTGGCCATGATGAAAGTAAAAATTAAATAAGTGCGCGACAAAACAGAATAACGTGACGCCGATTACACCTCTGCTTGATATGATCATGATAAGATTGCACAAGCCGAAAGTTCCCGTATGTAATTAGCAAGGAGATGGAGATGAGGCCTGAGGCGCATGTCGACAGGCGGAGCGCACCATCTCAGGTAAAAAGGTATAGGTGCAGCTGACATCAAAACTCAGAGCGCTGGTGAAACTCAACTGATCCACCACCATGAGCCATCCACCTCAATTCGGTATGTTGATCTGTTCCGGTTTTGTGTGCTCCTCATCTGATAGATTGCAGCCATATGCTCAGATACTGTATGCTCAGATACTATGATCTCTTGATAAATCAGATCATCAGGCTAGACACGGTATAAAACCAGCAGTAGTACTCCAGCGTCCATCGTGACAACAATATGGGCTTCATTCTCAGAATTGGAACTGTGTCTCTAGCTCTGGTATCGCTTGCTGCGGCTTCTCTGAGCAAACGAGACTATTCTTTACCATGGCGACCTCAAGTACACTTTACCCCCCCACAGGATTGGATGAACGATCCCAATGGGTTATTCAGAGATGCCAGTGGTTTATGGCATATGTATTACCAGTGTACGTTGCATCCTTCTCAAGTAGTGTTTTGTCCTTGATGTTCCCAGATGCTGACACGCTCGACCCCGGCAACGATAAATCATGGGGATCAGCTACATCTGAAAATCTCTTAGCATGGACGAATTTACCTATTGCTATCAACGACATATCAGGTGTTTCGTCCATCTGGTCGGGTTCTGCTGTAATCGACAGCGAGAACACATCCGGTCTCTTCCCAAATCAAACTAATGGCGTGGTCGCGTTCTATACCTCTTGGACTAGTACCAAACAATCTCAATTCATGGCCTACAGTTCAGACAATGGTCTTACCTTCACTAATTACCCTGGAAACCCTGTCATTGACCTTAACATAACCGATTTTCGCGACCCCAAAGTTTTGTTCTACGCACCAACAAACAGCTGGATACTAGTCGTTTCCCATGCTGTTGACGGCTTTATTGCGTTCTACCGATCGACTGATTTGAAGGTGTGGACTCAAGTATCAACTTTCTCTCATCCTGCGATCCAGGGTGTCCTCGAATGCCCCCAGTTCATTACTATTCCCCTCCGCGAAAACATCTGGGATCCAAATTCCACGATTCTTGATGTGATGTACATGTTGGCCATCTCTGATAATAGTCAGAGTACAGTCAAGTATGTCCCGGTAATTTTGACGGTACGACATTCACGCCAGTATCTTCCTTCCCCGTGGCGACAGGCGGAATAGCACAATCTATGGATTTTGGCATTATAGCTATGCGACTGCGTTTTACTACGGTTTAGACCCTACAGGGAACGTCGTCTCCACTTCCTGGGCAGTAAACCTAGGGTACTCTACTAATGTACCTACAAGCTCCGAAGGATGGGAATCAGCAATGTCCATACCACGGAATCATTTCCTCGTCAAAGGCGCAGACGACGCTTACTTTTTGGCTACTCTTCCTGTTGACGTGTCCTCGATGCGAGAGACCACACCTGTTTCATTCCCTGCTTTGGGCAACAGCCAACTCATCGTTGATTACTCTGCGATCGACTCGAGGGTTATTGAGTTCTACGTAACAGTTTCGACGCCGCAAGTTAGCGATAA
>JADNRY010000864.1:0-23338 GCA_015501585.1 Rhodocollybia butyracea | reverse complement strand
CAATCCATAACTGTATTCTTCAGGTAGAAACGTTTCAGATAACTGACAGCGGTCGCCTCAACCTCTTCGGGAAAACGGAAATGCCCACAAAGCTGGGTAATTTTGTGAACGTAGAATGTTACAAGCAGATGTTCCTCGTCTGCAGTCACAAAAAACATTTGATGAAGATCCAGGCTACGCTTGGTTGAGCTAGAGGATAAAACCAAGAAAGCCAAGTACACACCTCGTAGGCTTCGAATGTTTTGTGAATTACGCCTACAGCTGCTTCATTCAGTGTTGACCGTATGGATTCAGACGCTCTGGAGAGTATCTCCAGTTTTTGAACTGTGTACTGGCCTCATAGAGAGTCGTTTCAGAGCAGAGATGCATTGTTGTCGGAAGGCATAACGATAAGTGCATTGTAAACTCGGGCCGGCTAGCTGACAACTAAACCTCTGACCGGTTACCACTGTTTGGACCACTGTGATTGTTCCTTCAATCAATTTGTTACACAGGTGAAGAGAATGTCAGGACCGTAACCCGCTCTCTTTTTTCGTTCAACATCCCGCTCTCTTTCTAACGATGCTATCGGTGCAGGCTCGCCAGCATCTGCTCGTAGTCTTAATCATCTCTCTTTTTGGCTTCCTTCACGTCAACGCTGGTCAAGGCTTTACCGATGGACTTGCAATCATCAATACCTAGTCCAGGCAGGTAAAATGAAGATCCAATGTCGAATCAACAAAATAGCTTACAATATGTACTCTAGTCCTGGCCATGCTGGAAGTTCGCTCCCAATATCGGTAGATGTGGGTATTTCTACAGTTTTTTCTTCTTGAACTAATATCTGCTCAGGTTTCGGGTGACGGTCAACTCAAGACTCCCGATGCCTCAAATCCCAACTCCACTACATCGACACACTTTAGCCTGTTGGAAATTTATCTCGTGTCCTCCCAGACGAGTCTCAATCTGACAGTGTCTAGCGGCACTGGATTTCTGACTCAACAACCTGGAAGTACGGTCAAGCAGCTCAGCTGGCCCGTGCCCACATGCGTACCAGCTGGAAATTATAATGTTCGTGTAAACCAAAACGATTAGAAACCAAAAACTTATATATATCGTTTACCAGCTCACATTCTACGAAACCGCGCTAATCGATGGGCAACCTCATTTTACCATCACGCCTGTCTCCCTCCCCGTTGATAACAGTAATCCGTCTGGGATATCATGTTCACAAACTGCTGGTGTCACTGTAAATTCCTTGCAAACCAACCTCAACCTCAGAGTCCATTATTACAACCCATATTTCCGAGGAACGTTATCGTCTGCATCCGCGGGGCCAGCGTTTGTCACGATTACACTCTCTGTCCTCTATCACTATTCACTGCCCCTACCACCGTCACTGTCACTCCTTCTGCTACTCCCACCACCATTGTTATGGTCTCGATGACTACTCAAACCGTTACAACGACTGGACCTTCTGGTTTCATCACGGAAACGTGAGTAGCGTTTATCTTTGATTCTAAATGACCTTCTGACATTTGACTTGTTATCCCAGTGTAACGAATACTGCGTGGGTTTCAACGACGTCAGTAACTGAGGATTCTGATGGTTTTTTGCCTGTGAATGGTGCTCTATACCCCAAATAGAAATTGCTTGGCTTTTCGTATCAGTATTGGCTGCCGGATTTTGGATTATATTACCGTAGATCTGTTTTCTGTGTGAATGGATGCTGGCTTTTTTAGGTTCTGGCTTACGATGGAAAATATTATAACCCCAACGCCCTATGATCCACCACATGCTTAAAACTTCGAACAGTATCCTCACCACAATCCCGGAAATATTGTTGAGTTCTCAGACCATCGCTTGACTACACCAAGGAGGACGACACGTCCTCACTGCCCCCCGAGACGAAAACACGCGTCTCTGACGTGACTGAAGATGGAGACAGTGCGCCTACCACGTCGAGCTCGAGACTGACAGCGACATGAGCATTCAAATGTATATGTTCTGTGATTATTGAACAAACATGCTCACTTCAGAAACGCGGCCAGTTGTGTCGCGATACTCTTGTCAGTACGGCGCTGAAGTGATGAGAAACAGTATGTTCCCAAGACGCCAGAATTCAAGGTAACTTGCTACTGCGTAAATACGCTACATGCGAAATCGGAAATGTAGATCACAGCTCTTAGTACGTCTGTGACTCTGTGGCTTGATGGTGGCTTCGAGCCGCACAGGCCAGTGTGTTTTTTGCGATGAAGGTTATGTATTGTTGGATAGATTGGTACCCCATATGAAGTCGCGCACTCGTAAACTAGAACAAATCAGCTCTCAAGCCCTCGTTCTTTCCTCCATGATTTAATCCAATCAACAATTCGTGCTACATTCGCCTCGAGGTCCTCCGTGCTTTGGCTTTGGAGTTCCACGACGATCTCTGCGGGATACGATGACCGAGCTTCTTCCAATACGACCTGCATGATCTCAGCCTCGTTGTTTTCTTGAATTTTTTTGAGCGAGTAAGATCTGGAGTGTTGTTAAGAGCCGAAGAATATCACGAGTACCAAAAAAAAAAAAGAATCCCACCGTTTTTTCTAGCCGATCCCAAAGCTGGGAATGTTCACACCGAAGAACAACGACGAGATCAGGCCATCGTTCAGGAAAAATCTCGCAGGTGTGCCAGTCCAGAATAACTCCGCCCTCTGCAATTACTGGTTCGAGTTCATCTAATAACTGGTAGGCACATCGATTATTATCTCAGAGATAATGAGCTACAATCGCGTACTTTATCTTCATCCACAGTGTAACTCTGCCATTCCTCATCGTACTCTGTGTACAAGCCTTTTTCCTTTACCCAGTCTCCAACGTTTATGTGCCGCAAGGGTATTGGCGATTCGTTTGCTAAAAGCTGGGCATGTGTTGATTTTCCAGTTCCAGGCGTTCCAGTAATGACAATAACAGGGGACTGCATCGCGACGGTTTAGGTTTTGGGAAACGAGGTAAAACCCCAAGCATAAGCAAGATTACCTAACTCATTTCCAAATGAAGTCGAACAATTTGACCGTGCCGGCCTTGTGCTATTAACAGAGTATTGACTGTTAAAATGATTGACGTTGTGACACGGAATAAGCAGGGACTTGTTCTGACTGTTACCATTGAAATGGCACTCAGGTGCTCTGATATTTCTCCATTACAAGTTCCTCAGTCACTCCCTTCATTTCAGGATGTTTTTGCCCACTCCCTCAAGACCCAGTTTCAACTGCTCCCCTACGGAACCCACAGAACATCGCGTCTTACCCCGCGCTACTCTCGCTCCTTCAACAAATGAATACCCGGCTGAAGTGGTCATTCAACTTACCACTACTCTGCTGATACCAGGCCAGTATACTTACTGCTCTATAATCCGAGATCGCCAGTAATATAATTCCAACCATGCAGATTATCCTCTATATTACAACGACGATCCCATCTCGAATTTTCATCCTAACTACGCTGCTCTTCCAGATGGATCCCTCATTGCGGCTCCCTATCGTTCAGATTTAACGGAAGCGATCGCATTATTGTTGTTTCTGAGCGTGCTCGCAACTATCTTTCTATGGAACGCGTTCATTTCAGGCAACTACATTCGTCGCATCAATGTACAGCGAAAATATCTCTTCCAGACACTTTTTGCAAGCCAGATTATAGCATTTATCGGGCTGGTTCCCCAGATTGCTTCATTCATGACCTCGAAAGTGAACTGTGAAGGGTGAGTCTGGCAGCCCTTCCAATATCCAGCAACAAACTAACTCTCGCAGTATGATGATCGTTGGAGATATCACTGCTACAGTGTCTCTCGGTCTGATAGTATGTAGATCTACCTGCTTTGCACACCCACAAGTACTCAGTTTTCTGTTAGATGTCCGGAATTTTTGGGTACAAGGCCTACAAATGTCTGGACAATTCCACCCTTGTTCTAATCCCACTCTCCATTCTCACCCTTGGCATCATGGTTGTTAGTTTAGTAGACTTGATCACACTGCGAAGCGCTCCCAGGTTAACAGGTGAGTGTATTGAGTTGATGATCATTAGTTTTTTTAGCCCTGATACTTCAGATAGTCAGCTGCTTACGCACGGATAGTATGGTTTGGATGAGAGTTTTTATTGTGATTCAACTCGTGCAATCCCTTTTCCTATGCTGTTGCTGTACGTTTTTCTTTGATCAAGTTTCCAAAACTAGTAGCTTACTACCGTACTACTGTGCTATTCTAGTCCTTTACGCGGTCTGGAAATCGCGACATTCTCTTGTTGCGAGGTACCGTATCTCGGATCGACTTTCGATGGACTTTCAGCCATTCGCTGCTAGTGAAAAACCACCCACAGTACCTTTGGTCACAAGCCAGAAGAAGTTGGCATCTCTCCCACAGCACCGCACTCAGATGGTGATATCAAGTCAAATGTAGATTCCCCAGTACAGAGCCAATCCATGAGCGACTATCTTCACCATTTTTACACAGATCCGAGCTTAGACACAGACGCCCCAATCTGAAAGTACAAGCACTTCCCGCCCTTATCCAGGGGACGTCCTGCGTCTTTGGCGCCCTCTACTTTGAGTAGAATCAGTCATTATATGCCTATGCTATTCCGAAGAGCAATGAAGGACGAGGTCGGTGATGTTCTGTTAACGCAATCCATTATGCTTATCAACTATACATAGCTGTGGTACACGATAATGACGAGTGCAGCTATAATTGGTGTCGCTATAATCGCCGTCGTAGGCATGACCCAATACCGCTTATGGTTGATGGTTTGGGTCGGGATATATTGTAAGTCTACCCAGAATCTACAAATAGCTCTGGTTATCTGATGTCAGTTCCACTGTGCCAGGGGCAGTTGCTTCCATTTTTCGCTACTCATAGTCTTGGTCGCGCTGTCAGGAGACATGAGAGAGAGTCCCTGATTCAAGATACAGCACTTGATCAGAGGAGATCTGAAACAGATAGATATCGCACCCCGACTGCTGGCGGGCGTAATGTCTCTGACACTTCGTCCTCAAACAGATGGAACAGAAGAATGCCAATTAGAACCCGGAGACAAGAGCCTTAACTTTTGCTTCGTCGAGGGACTCGGAATTATCTTTGGGTTCTACACGCTCTTTAGACACTAGATCCAACCTCCTGTGTCTCCGTCTCCGACTTTTCATTTTCCTACTTCCGGTAGAACAACGCCTCTGGTTCCTTTGGACAGTACCCGGGCCATGCTACCATTCATTATCAACCAAAATGCGTCTAGTAGCGATTATTCAGTGAGAGCTGACTATAGACAGTGATAAGTGGAAGATGTTTTATAAATTTAATGTATCTTTAAGTATTGGAACAACGGAGATTAAGCGCCCAGCCTGAACATGGACCACGACGATGAGATCATCAGCAGGATACCGATACGGCTTTCCAACAGACTTTCTTTGCAAATACACCAGTTTCCACTATTGTCTCGTCCTCTTCAGCCTCCTCCATCGGCCGAGGCCAGTGGTAACGAATTACCGCGAGAATTAAACCTCAAGCTCGCATTTTAGAGATCCATGTACCAGCCGACACTCGTCCCGAGGTATTTAACAGCGAACGCGCTCGTGAACTCGGTAAAAACCAGCTAGAAGATGATCGTGAAAAGAATCAGGAGTCGAAGGGCAAGCGAAGGGAAGGGAGGAGCCGCGTCTAGCAGAATACGCATGAGAAGCGAAGAAATTCCACAACGAGCCGCTCAAATGCTAGGATTTGTCCACAACAGTGAGCTTATCCTCACTTATGTGTACGCTATCTTTAACAGTCTATAGATGAACTACATTTACATCCTATCGACGCAACCCATCAGTTTCGCCCGACTCTCACATATTTGGACATTACATCCCGCAAAAGCAAACGACGGGGAGGGATGAATCTGACTCTGATTCTGACGACGTCCTCCGCCCGACCAGATGAGATATCGTTACCTGCAGTAGCTCCAAAGAAGAAGGAAAAAAAGGCATCGACGGCAGGTGAAGCGAAGGAAGTTCAGGTTTCTGCTAAGAAAACAGACGATAAAGCTGGAAATTTTGCTCAGCTATCCAACGCAAGAAGAGAAATGATTGCTCTCCTTCGTGCCGAGCAGAAGAATCATGGCAAAGCCTCGAATTTTGTGGTACACAGGTCTGTTTTATACGTCTGATCATCTTGTTTCTCCCTCATGAGCTTTTAGACGGAAGAAGCTAGTCACTCGCTGGATAATTTCTTTTCCTACAATAGCGCAGATCTTCACTGTAGTACCGATGTAACTACATTTCTGCGAACTGCGCAAAAACCATGAAAGTTCTAGTGTCTCTTTTATTGTACGCGGCAATTGTACTTGGCCGTTCGCTTCTCTGGTGGCTTTGCACCTGTCAATCACTGAACGGTCATCGACTCTTTAACCTTCACTTTCACCACGTATGCATCACGACGATAGCGAAACCGATGATTCTGACCTAGAGAGCTCTATGGTGACTTGGTTGAATTTATCGTCTTCTGTCCCACATCCAGCACTTCCAACACTGATTCCAACCTCTATGAGGCATTTACAAAGGCCATACGGTTCTTGAAAAATGCTCGGCTCGCAGATATCGCTGCAGTAAGCTTGTACTTGATAGTTTGATAAATGGTTGCCTTAACGATCCTTTAGAACGTCGAAGATGTGAGTCTGTAAAAAGAACGACAAACATCCAGGTTGACAGCCTTGATCAGCTTCATCGAAAAATTTTGGAAGCGTCGAACACGATCAACACTTATCTAGATGGGATTATAACAGGCCGGCCAGACGCTCTAGAACAAGTGCAGCTATTTGCTTTTCTTGGTAGGTGTTGACCCAATTCTGGATATATTTCAGATTTATGGTCTCTGGATAGTCAGCCCTTGTTTTCTAGTGTTAATATTCGCCCAGAGAAGAATCTTCCACAGCCTGGCCGTGAAAGCTCTGGCCCCTGGAACTATGGCATCGACCGTCGTATGCTGGGTAGATGGGCTTATTGCCAAGCTGGGCGGAGTCACGGTAATTTTAGCATGCGGCCCTTCCGCGGATCGGACAGTCCACGGAGCAATGAAGACTCAGCTCGAGGATGACGGTCTGAGAGCAGCCGCCCAGCTTCCAGGTTGAGATTATCTCACTTAGAAAAGAAATTTACGATTGACGATTTTCTCTTTGTCAGAGAAATGGAACATGGTCCCTGCTGTGATTACTTCTGCTAATGCATCTCCGGCCGCAAAACGACTGGCAATCCAGCTCACATTCGCTGTCTACATCATTGGACCTCGACTGCAAAAGTATAATCCCTGGAATGATGACCAGAACACGTATGTGCTTGCCCCGGCCCTCTTCCCTTTTCTTGATCTCTTTCTCTTAGCCCTGGGGCGACGGATATTTCAAAGATCTTAGACCAATACGTTCTCACAAATTCAGACACTGATTCCATGTACACCACTCAGAAACATATCAGCCATATGCGTCTGAGTTTTGCCATGATTATCTCACTTTATGCTGTGAGTTCTTGTTCCATACTCCCCCGGATAACGTTATGCGATCTCGTTTCAGGTTTCCAATTCGGAGCTGCATCGAAATCAACCTACTTCACCTTTCCAGCCCCGGACTTTGAGTGGTCTTCTAGACATGATACAGACTGTTCTCGCTTCGAACGTTGTACAGGAGGACGAATCACTAGCGCATATCACTCCACACGAACCTCTCGATAAGGCCCAGGTACTGTTATTGCAATGGGGAAATACTCTGCCTTGGTGTTGGGAAACATGGAATGACTATAGAGTCGCAAAAACGGAGTGTATCACTCAGCTCGTAAGGATCCATCGTCGGCCATAACAAGGGAATTAATGTTGCGTTAGACTGCCACTTGGTTATATCATCTCCAGGTCTCGGACGTTGCCTCGTATCAAGCTATTCCAATGCTTATAATGTTCTTGAGAAAAATCCGGCCTCTGCAGATCTTGCGATAGTGGTAAGTGCAGACTTTGTTTTTTTATGAAGACAATCTTGAACTTTTCATTTAGCAAATTCTGCATCATAGCATGACGGTTCTTCTTGCATCTGGCCAGGCAGCATCTTTACAGAAAATGTTCTTTGTTGTCCTATTCAATTCATGTTGCGCTGCGAATCACCTACTCCGCCACGAACTCGTCCACGCGCGGACTCTTCACAGGGCAGAGTCTTCGGTTAAATATCTGCTGGGGCTATTCGTCCTACTGGTTCTAGAAGCAGGGCTTAACCGAAGGCCTGATTGTGAGTAGAGTTTGAACCTGTTAGCTTATATGGAAGGATTGATAGCAATAGCAGTGAATTCTACTATCCTAGAATCACTAACCTTGGTCGATGATAGAACGTTCACGGAGGCTTTAACTCAGGTTTGCGAAGACAGAAAGATACGGTTTGTCGAACGAATGGATGAAAGTAAGTATTTGTATCGTATCTCTTAAGAGTTTATCGCTGAGTATTGTTTGGGTCCAGTGATTCTTCGAACGAGGAGGTAAGTGCTCCGTCGACAATTTTGACGTGTTGGAATGTTTTGATAGATATTTAATTCACTCTGTGGAACCCGGCAACAATCTATCGAATACCGAGGCCGAAGAACTCCGACTTGTTCTCTACTTTGTTATACGTATCTGGCACAATGCTGAGGGTCAAAAACGCATTCAACGGCAACCCATCTTGAACCTCCTCTCCTCCTTAATCAATCGACTTTCAAAGAAAGATATAGAACCTCTATCCTTAACTTACCTTCGGGACGCAGCAGTTACTGCGTTCTCTGTTCTTGACACAGACTCCACTGCACCCATCAAAAACCCCAAGCAAGATGATATATGGAAGTTTTGCCCTGGATTCCGGGAGCTCAAATCTCAGTTTAACTGGTTCGTAAGGGACAGATAATGCATATATCTTTCCTCAACATAACTTTTTAGGTAGTTTTTGCGCATCACATCATGTCTACAGGAAGCTTGTTGGATCCTCTTAACTGCGTAGAAGCTTGGGATCATCTACGAGATGCGCTGACCCTCATTCTTCGCCGTAATTTTGTAGAAGATCAAAAACCTGTCGCTCTCCTTGTGTCCCTGGGGATTTGTGGTGCCCTCATACGCCTTCTAGACTCGGATTCGCTGACAGGTACTGGATTACCCTGATATCTATATCTTCCAGAGCTGAAATAAATTCGTTTTCTGCAGTTCAGTTTGTATTAAATTCACCCTGGACCATGAGCTTCTGCGTCGAGCTTAGAAGAACACTACGAAATCAAGGAGGTACGGAAAACGACTACTGCCGACTGCTGATAAGTCAGCTGGCTCCCGTTGGTGACATCTTGCTGGACGCTGTATGTGTACTTCTCCGTTGTTTTTCAATACGTGCCAACTCGAGAACCAGATTCATTCCAAAGTTAACCACGGCGAAGCTACTAGCGTAAAGGAGAGGATACCTAATCTCAAATCACGCCTAGTGTATCATGGGCGATACCCCCATTATAACCTAGTGTTGGTGCACAATACGTCTGAATGAAATTGTAACCGTACCTTCTCCCCATTCCCCCCGCCACATACTTAGTGCGTTGAGCGGAACGGACCTGGGAATCAACCCATTGGCTAGATTATTCCAGGTCACAGCGATTTTGGAACTAGAGGGGCCGTGTCTCCTCCGACCGCAAGTCATACTTTTTAGAATTCTCATCCAAAATAGGTGGAACAATAACACAAAAACAATGGTAGCGACTGCCGAATTGACTTACATTGAGTTGTCGTGAGTTAGATGGGATTACATATGAGCGCTAATTGGAGATCAGTTTAAGTAATCGGTCCTTCCATTGCCTGGTTCCTTGTTCGTTGTTTTTTGGACCGCATTCCTCCGCATTCCCAGAGCATCCTGCGTTGTCTCTGCACACCTTCTTGATTAAACCGTTTCATGTCCTCTCTGCGGTCTATGAACCGTAGACGTCGCTCCCAATCAGCAGCTACTTCTTCAAATTCAACACTTCATCGTGATTCTTCATGGTGTGGGGCTACGAAAAGAGCGTTTCCTGCTAACACAGGAAATGGAGACTTGTCCAGCATCAAAAGGGATGCTGAAACCTGGCGTCCAAAAAGACGCAGGAGAGATGGCTCAGTGAGTTTGATTTTCCACTGTTTGATCGCAGAAATTAAATCTCGTCCTAGCCCTCTGGAACAAGCTCGGATGACGATGCTGCTCCAAATTATACCCCAAGAAGTATCAACAAACCATTTGCATTTCCTTCATCATCAACAGAGTTTGGTTTTTCCCGGGAACCTCGACAACGGCATTCCGTATACACGAGTGTTCGTAACGAAGAATCTCCTTCGCCTTATGACCTTGCTCAGATCAGGTCGAATGCATTCTGGGAGCTTAGAAGAAGCGTCGCAGAAAGCGGCGAGGGTTTCGTACGTCGTATGCGAGACTACGAGCAGTCCCGAGCACGATCGGACGCATTTAACAAAGTGAAGGACGCTCAGAAACGAGGTTTGAAGCGATCTTCACTTCTCTCACGGAAGGCGCCTTTTACATCACGCCCCGACTCGGAATCAGAGAACGATGACATACAAATTTTCTCCGGTCATCTATCTGATGCTTTCCTTTCCCGAAATGCTTGTTCTGTTAATACTGCAGTAGATCACCCAGTTCACCGTCTATCGATTATATGGACGAGGACCCCGTCCAGAGAGACCGTTATCCGTCCTCTTCATCTCTCACTGCTACGTCGGGCCCGCTTCTCGCCGACTCGACTCAGTCCGCATTCGCTGTTGCTGCTCAACCTCTGGACATTACTTTTTCTTCATCCCACTCCACGAATTCATCTGTCTTATCATCTCCAATACCCTTTACTCTTCCTCTGACGAGCGAATATCCTTCATCGCGATCAGAGAAGGCTATCGCCGCTCTGAGCCTCGCAATGGCGAACGGTGCCGGAAGCATTACAGAAGATTACGAAGCCCTTCGCGCTTTACAACCTATATTGACTATCGATGAAGCCCAAGTGGGGGAAATGTGGCGTTGACACTTTTCTGATCAAAGGATAAATTGTTTTTCAATTATAGGAAGTCTTGTTTTCCTCTTGTGCATACAATGACATACTTGCATAATCTTATTGGCATTGCTTTTTATTATCCTACACAAAATGTACCATATCCATTCTGACAAAACTGTCATACCTATTATTTTTGTCCAAATGTAATAACCAATGGACTGCTTCGGAAACACCCAATTGATTTGAGTTATGCTAAGATATGTACGCTATTATTACAAGTAGTCGGTTCTGCATATATTACTAGATAAATATACACAAATGTCCAAAGGAGGTACAACGTTAAAAAGCAGATCCAAGCACTTTTAATGCCAAAGCACGCAAAATCTAAGATGAAGAGTCAGTGACTGGCTAGAGAAAGTTGACAAGGATTACCTCAGCCTGTAAAGTACGAGAAGTATCAGATACTAAGCAAAACAATAGATAGGATGTATCCAACGTACTTTCTGGGATCCGCCCAGCTCATTAAACACTGCGGCAACACTCTTTCCCTTTGCATCTCTAATTGAACCTAATCGGTTCCCAGCAAATGCACCCACCATAGCGCCAGGAACATTGGCGACGATGAATCCAATACCCCCACCGCAAGCGGCGCCAAAGTATCCCCACCAAGGAACTCTGCGCTCGACCTCGGGGCGTAAAAGCTAGGTGGAAATTTATTAGAGAAAAAGGCGCAATAATAGACGTACGTACCTCCTCAAATACATCAGTAAAGACACCTTCAGCATCTGGTTGTTGCGTTTGTCCATTCGGAGCGCCTGGACCTGCTCCACCACCAAACAGGCCGCTGAATTGCGAAAAGAAAGTGGAGGAAGAGCTAGGATCTTGAGAACGTTCACTAGATGACCTGGATGAATGGAGTGAATCATATTCCCTTCTCCGTGTTGGGTCTGAGAGCACGTAGTATGCATCAGCAACAGCCTAATCCAACATTATAAGTCACGAATTGAGAGATAAGAGATAGCTTGCCTGGAAGTTCTCCGTGGCTCTCTTCTTTACTGATGGAGCGGCATTCACTAGACGGTCAGGATGCGTCCTGGATCCATGAGCTTTGGAAGGCAATTAGTGAGAGGGCTAAGAAAGTTACCTCAAACTTTCTTTCTTGTAAGCTTGACGAATCTCGTCTTGTGTTGCCGTCTTGGGAATGTCAAGGATGGCATAGTAGTCTAAAAAAGAAGAGTTTAGATATACGAAACAGAAACGATGTAGAATATACATACCAGGGAATTGGGACATGCTGGTAAGACTGCAAGAACGAAATTAAAATATAACGACGTCATTGTTAATTAAGCGCCGTGGCGCTACCCCACGCGCCTAGATAGGCGTCTAAAGTTTTTCTCACGCAAACATGTCTCTACCAGATGAAACTCTTCGCAAAGTCCGTTTGTTTATATCAGTTCCCGCTGCAGTTTACTCATACAAATTTTTAAGATCCTCGTTCAAATACAACAAACCGCAATACAATCTCAACGAGCACATAGTATTACCACGCAGCAAACCTCTGTGAAAGAACGTGAGCGGAGAATATTACACCTCACAATAGAGGAAATTGGTGCGATCAAGGAGGATGTGAATCTTTACAAGGGTGTCGGAAAGATGTTTGTTTCCTAACAATCTCTGGAGCGAAATCCACCTCAATATACCTTGATTAGGTTTATGATGGTTCCAAGGAAGGAGATGGAGACACAGCTGAAGACTCAGGAGAAGGAACTATCGGATGATATTATCAGTTTGAATAAGAAGGTGAGAATATGAAACTTTTACATTCTATAATTGGCTGGCTAATTCTGCATCGCGTTACAGGCAAAATACCTGGAGAAGCAATTTAATGATTCACAGTCGCAGTTGCGAGATATCGTGCGTCCTTAGCGATCTATCTTTGTCCCCTGTTAATATCGTTATCTTGCAGTTCCATCATGCCCCAAGACAATAATAATGTTTGCCTGTTTCTTTTCGGTCAAGCTCTTGTATCACTACGCTGTGTCCAATACGGTTGAATACCCAGCGAGTTATCTCAATCTATACTACATCTTATTGGCGGGGAACTACGACAGAACTAGTCTATTCAAGTACACTCCTTGGTCGAACTATCCATCAAACAGCTTCTCTGCGCCTCCGGAAATTTGACCTTCTCCTTACTCATACTTGGTTGTTTGTCGTTCCGACTGTTAGGAATGAAACGCGATCATCTTCTTCAAACGACGGAAGTGAGATAAGAAGCATAACAGAGGGTAAAACGCTGTGCTTCAAAGCTGAATCCCGCAGTACGGCCGTGCATGTCTAGAGATTGATTAAAATGTTTCAAAGGTCGTGTGAACTGGGTGGAGAAGCCTTAGCCTAAGCCAGCACAATAGTGAGAAGACATAGTCTCCTTCACAAAAGAAACTATTGGCGCTCTCTTGGGTCTCCATGCACAACGTCCTTTGGGGGGCTCGTGGACAATATCGAAGCGTACATGACGCACGAGAATATGTAGTCTGTCCAGTGTCCTCAACTTCGGTCTGCTGGAGACCGATCTCTAAGTAAGTACGGAAGCAGCATAAACTAATCACTCCAAGTAAGCACTGAATGAGATATCCATAATTTATGAAGAGACGCGTTCGTCTAGGCGTCAGTGTCGCAATGATCGCTTAAGGGCAGAAAGGTTCAGAAGGAGAATAAATGCCTTCCGCACTGAGATCTCAGGCGAAAGAAACTTCTTGACCTTCTAATTATCGCGTCGTTCTGAAATCGCTGGTATAATTCAATCATATATACCTGAAAACTATCTGATCGCGAAGACAATAAAGGATCCTAAAACATAAGGCCTAGTGTAGGCTTGGAATTGATATATCATTTGCGCCTTCCTCATCCATTAGGTATGCTGTTCGATTGTGACAAAACCCTGTATGCGATTTTTATGTGATTTGCGCGATTTTCATATGGTTTGGTCCGCGCTCGCTAGGCTCGTTCCCCGCTTCCAGATGTTGATGCGATCAACAGTCAGCCAGCTTTCTCTGGAGTCTCTGACCAAATGGCACGAGTCTACACGCTCGCCTTCATTTCCACGCGCGCGCGCTATATCCGGTAAGGCCTAGTCAATGTACCCTTCTTACATTGGCAGATAATCCTTTATAAAGTGAATCGAGGGGCCAGTATTTTGTACATAAAGCTATGTCAATGTTCAGTAGGCCCACAGACTGATACAGAGTAAGTAAGTATGTAGCACTCAATAGTATACTTATTGCTCAGGTGAATGTGCCAGTTTAAGAGCAAGATAAAAGTGAGAAGATATCGACTTTGTATAATCTTGTATGTTTGGCCAAAATAAGTATCTCAGCAACTCACTACCTGAGCCTATGTATGGCTCTGTGTAACACAGAATGGGTGAGCAATGTCACAAATCCTACTTTATCGCGTTTTAAAGATTTATTTACAAGAGTCTAATCATCGAGGTAAGTGATGATATATACATCATCTTCCTTCCACTCACCAATGGTCAGTGTACGCTCCGCGCGACTCAGACCCCGTTCTCCTTTCCATCGGTTTGAGTACTGGGTCCCGTACCCCGGTTCCGGCCCCTTTTTTGTCTCTCATTCATTTTTATATTTCACTTACTCCTATAAATAGTTGAGAGCCACGGTAGCATTACAAGTTTTCCACTGTCTAACTTGTCCGTGTTCGCTCTCAGGTATGTACATAGCTCTGGTATAAAGTTTTCCTCTGTCTAACTTATCCATATGCTCTCTCAGCCGTTTAGTTCATAGAAGTTTTCGCTACCCTCCCTCCACTTGCCCTTATAAAATACTTCTATTCATCTACGTTCATGTAACTATGTCCCTAGTTCACTCTCCAATCCGAATTCAGGGAGTCATCGCTGATACAGGGTGACTCCCGTGTCTGCCTAACGTGCTCGAATAAACGAAACGGCGCCTCGCTGATTAGAGTGCATAATACCGCACCAACGGCTCGGGCGCTCCAGCCTTGGCGCTCCGTGAATTTGCTTTGGCCGGTCAAAGCAGTTTGAATCCACGCCGTGGCTGTGCTCGGCTTCAGTGGTCCAATACTTGGGATTGCATTGCTCACCCAATTATCTGCCAAAATATGAGCACATTGAGAGAAATATGTCCAAGTTAGGCAGTCATATTAGCTGAATCAAGACTGCCAGTCCTCACCGGATATAGTAAATCTCAAGACTGTTTTCTCGAAAAATCAGACGCACGCACGGAATCGAATGCGCGCATGCAGAAGTGAAGGCAAGCGCGTAGACTCGTGCCATTTGGTCGGAGACTCTGCTTCCTCGCATAGCCGGCCGACCATTGATCGTATCAACATCTGGAAGCGGGGAACGAGCCTAGCGAGCGCGGACCAAACCTTATGAAAATCGCACAAATAACATAAAAATCGCAAACAGGGTTTTGTCCACAATCGAACAGCATAATTATAGCAATTACTTTGATGAATGCTCTTGTTCGTCTAAGCATAGAATTTTGAGTAATCAACAACGCCTAAAATTCAATTTGAGCGTGTGACAAAAAGCACACAGAAATTTAACGTACTACTATACAATTAACAAGTACAAACGACAACCAGTTTTAGGCCAGCCAACTAAGCGATGTTGCCTGATGGGAACGAAGGAGGAGGCCGTGGACTTTCAAACGCTCCGGGCGCTTGATTCTGGTTCACGGATGATGGTCTTGGTCCACTTATTGCAAGTTTTGGCTGTGAAGGCAGCGCTAACCGCCCAGTTGCAGGTTTACGAGGACCGACGGGTGCTGCAGATGGCGCGCGCGAACCTGCAGTTGTCAACGGCGAAGAAACAGCGGGGGCCGAAGTTACGTTGCCAAGGAAGAAAGGCCGAAGTTGTGGATATGAAGTTTTACGAGTAAGTTCGGCAATAGTATTCACATCCTTATCCTCGTCATCAGCGATACCCTGATCTCGAGCCTCATTAGCTAGTGGCTCTTCTTCTTGAGAATTTTCTATCTCGGGCTTAGGCGGTATTTCAGCTGTTAATGCCAAGGGTCTCAAGGAAGTGGAGCTATCGACCACTTCTGATGTTAATGGACGCGACGATGAGGGCAAGGTTAAATCTGAAAAGATCAGCTTAAGATATAATTTTCAGGGCACAAACACAAACACAATTCACCTCCGATAAACGATGTGACGTCGTATAAGGTGGCATTGGAGCCAGTGGACCTGCCAAGTACCAGGCCAATTGGGGCATGTAGCGAATCAATTGAACCGTTCAAATCAAAGGACGAGGGCACGTCTCGACGAGATAACCTTGCTCGTTTTGCGCGTATCGCCGCCAAGGACGTTCGCGAAGGTTCAACGCCAACAGTTGGTGGATCAGGGAATACAGAAAGTGAGAACTCGCTACGGGCAGAAGATGTTGTAGCTGAGCTAATGGTGCGGTTAATGCGAGAGTTCGCAGAGCGACCCGGTTCTTCTTCTTGTGGTGATAAACCCTCGGGAAGCGCTTCTTCCATGGAAGGTGGGGAGAACAACCGGAGTGCCGCAATACTCCTATCGAGTTCAGCTTGCTGTTGAATGAGCTCATCAAAGGAAGATATACTCGGCTCGCGTGTACGAGCCAATGATGAACCAATCGAGTTACGCTTCTGTCTGACAATCCCATCGAGTCCATACACAGGAGACTCTGTCCTAGAACTATTGAAAGATCTCGTGTCGTCAGCAATGAAAGCTGGATTTGGAGGAGACAGGGACAGGAGCGAGTCACGGCTCAGCCCATAGTAACGCAACGAAACGCCAGTGTAAGGTCGATCTGTCCTTTGATCTAATTCCGAAAGCAAAACAGACGGGGTATCGACAGGAACTGGGGCAATAGGATCAATAAAGGGAATAGAATTGTGAGGGATATTCGGGGAAGGCGATGTCGGAGCATTTTGCTGTCCCGATTCCCGAATTGCCATGTGACTCGACTCTGCAACCACTGGCTGCACCGGGGGTGGTGAGACTATGATAAACCCAGCTTCGTTGGACCCAGGAGCTGCTTCCACATCTTCTGACATTCGCCGCTCTCTAGATTTCAACCGAGGGGCAAGTATCCAAGAAGAAACCCGAGATACCATCGATGTTCTGGATTGAGGTTCTTCGGAAGTTGGAAGCGCACCAGAAGGAGCAAACGGCATTGTAGGTGACCGTAGATCCTGAGGTTTCTCATCTGACATTTGAATACTACTCGGTCGGGTGGGTCTGACTGGGATTTTGTAAAAAGCCACCACCAATAAAAAGATTATCATGATATAGACCTCGATTGCTTGAAGGAACCGCCCGAGAGTTGATTCCGAGAAAGAGACTGATTGAAATAAGCGTGAAAATATTTGAGAAGTATCCAGGTATACTCACAGTGGGCCAACTGTCCAATACTAAGAGCAAGGTTGATAAGTAACGCAATCAATGGAACACCATAAAACCGGAAGGGTTTCCACCAAGGCGACTCCGGCGATAAAAAAACATTGAGAAACACTTTCAGTATGAACAGAGCAGTGACCAGAATCTCGACAGTTGATTCGAGCATGTACACGGTACCAAAATGCCTAACCGCGATCCGCCAGATGATTTGCAGTATAGGAATCGAAAGAATGGCCGCCAACAGGATATACTTTAGGAAAATACCGAGATGTCCCCACCGATCCCATCTGGCGCTATGGGAGTTTTCCGCATAGTAAAAGTAGGCTTTTGGGTCACTGAAGTTCGCTGTTGGTGGTGGTTCTCCTCGTGGCCTTTCAGCAATAAAAGTCCACCAGAAGAGATACTTCAAACCCGTTCCAGCACTAAAACCCACTTCTCGTATGTTCATCAAAATTGTGATGCTCGAACTTATGCCCGTTCCTTTATCCACATTCAGGTTTCCTCGAGAAAGTAGTTGGGCCAGATCAAGGACTACGGCGCCGAAGCTGAATAAAGCAGTGGAATAAAGATATATGGAAAGCCTACATTGACGGTTAGTATTAAGTTCGCAAGCAAAGACTAATCATGAACGCACAAATTGACACGTCTCATGATAAGCATGAAAGCGAAGAAAGCAAAGGCTACCAGTCCAACAGAAAAGAAGGGAATATCCGCAAGAACTAATTCGATCTAGAATTTTGCCTGTTAGAACCGAGCAGTAGTTGTTTCGGATTCCAAGACTCACTGCACGATCACTTGTGAGAGTGGTGCTGGCTCTGGGTACAAGAGCTTGAACCGTCAGGGAATGAACAAGCATAGCGAAATGTCGACAAAGACCAGGTTGAACCCAGCTCAACTGTGAGTGAAACCAAGAGTTGACCTGCAAACCAATGGAATATGAAAGGCAACGAAAAGGAGCGATGGAACTGCTCCAACTGAGTAGCTCAGCTAACTACTTTGTACTCCCTCGAAGAGTACAGAGAAGAAGGGGTAAGGAAACCGGCACTTTTATGCATTATGGCTTGACGACAGAATCAAAACATCATTGGTGGAAATTTGTGAGGTTGATCAGATCTACCGTTCATTGATACTAGCGCTAATTTGGTGATTACCAACACTGTCTCACTTTATCTTTTTTCCTTACCAAAAGTCTCGTTTACAGTGCCTTCATGCAGCGTTGTCAACCAATTAGTACGGTCTGTCCCTTGTTTCTGGCCAAGCTGGTCAAGACTGTCCACGAACAATAAAAGGTTTAAGCGCTCACGATGTCTGTGGCACGATTCGCGATTCGTATTACTCGAGTTCGAAAAAAGTAGAGGAACATGCATCAGTCCATACACTACGAAACGCTACACACAGTGCTTAAGTGCGCTGCAAGAGGAGAGAGATAGCATTCTGATCAAGATCCTTAGCAGTACTTTCCCTCGCAATGCCTTCCAAAGCGTGTTACTGACGTTTTAATGCTTCTCGCGGAACACTTTCAAAATTGACACAACACTGGAAATACATTTCAACACATATCAAAGCACAAAAAGTCCATCGGAAGTCCTTAGATACCACCATCAGTTCTATTCTCATAAAGCTCTTCATCGATTTATTGATTGTCCCCTGTTCCAGTCATTTGTCGCACCAAAAACATCCCACGTCCTTCATCAACGCTCTTTGATGACCTCATACCAATTACACTCTTTGGACGTGGTCTGAATGACCCTAGCTGTTTGGTAGGACTCAGACTTCGCGTTGGGCTCAACCCTCCGCCAGTGAGTTGCTTCAGGAGCGGACCATTTCCGTCTCCACCACTAAGGCCAGTGAATTGTCGTGCCAGAGTGGTTGTACCAGTATATTGGGGTGCGACTTTGTTTAGTGCAAGGGGTGCTCGTGTAGGCGACCATTGAGAAGAAGTAGGTGCTGCGGGAAGGAGGAGCTAACATCCAGAAAGGTCAGCTAGTCCAATATAATACTTGTTCAAAACTCACCCAGCACTCTCGACAGTACACAGCGTTTTCGCCGTCAGTCTTGGCTGCGGAGTCCAGTCTTTTACCACATCCGGGTTCACCTTTCCTGCGCTCATCCCGGCCTCGGAGAACACCCTTCGCCGGTTTTTTTCTCCCCCCACAAACAAGACACATTATGTGCCATCTGGTACCATTCGGTCCTTGAACACTACGCTCTCCTTCACTGATACCAAAGAACACTTGTGGCACAGATTTGTTGCAACCAGGACAGGCGTTTGAGCTTCCGAACCTCAAAGACGATGCCGAGCTTGAACTAGACAATATAGGAGCGCTTTCAGGGGGGCGGGTATACCTTGAGGACACATACGAATTTGAATTGGGAGAGGATGGCGGCGAAGGCGAGGAGAGTGACGAAATCGACTTAGAGATAGTGTGTGTGCGACGTACGGGTAAAGCCTGAGTGGGAGGATCGGGGGCCTTTGGCACGGCGATCTTCGCCGGAGGTACGCACTACATCGACAGAAAAGTCAGTAAAACTCATATCGTGAACATCGAATGGCTTACATCGACGTGGCATGGGCCTCCTTTTCCTTTGACAAATGCAGCTTGTTGCTGTGCTCCCTGCTGGAACTCCAATCCGCAGACAGAACAAGTAAAACAAGCAGTGTGGTAAGTTTTTAGAGCTCCCGTATCATCAGGGACTGTAAGGTATCGCCCTCCTTCACGTACAGAAAACAGTTGCTTGTGACACTTGGCACAACTGTTCGACTGTGATGCAGTCTGCTCCACTCTCGATCCTGTTGAACGGGGTTTAGGCAGCGGTTTTCTTGGGACAGGCGCTTTACTGGGAGTAGTCACAGGGGTAGTCTTTGTTGAGGAAAGACTTTTGTGTTTTGGTGTGTTATCTGGAGTATTCAACTGACTGTTCGTCTCTTCAATAATTACGTCGTGAGTATCCTCCAGAAAGCCCGAACGAGCATAGCGGGTCCCAAGACCTCGGCCGTACAGCTTGGCGACCAGAAAGGCATCATCTCCTTCGTCTGATAGGCGTGGAGGTGAATCAGGACCCACAGACGACTGAGTAGCAGAATCGGAGTAATCCGATATTAAATCTGGGGTCCCAGCTTCACTAGGGCTGCCTAGAAGTTTATTGGGGAACGAACTGAGTGAGCCGGATGATCGCGAGATGCGCAGTCGTGAACGAAGGACAGACGATGGTGGTGAGTGAGCCGGAGAAGCCTGAGAGCTGGAAGTCGACTTCATGAAACGTTGCTTCATTTCCTCGACTTGATCAGCAGTTACAGGGGAGGAAGGACTAGACAATCCTGTCAGCTGAGCAATGAGAAGTGAAGCTCGGTTACGGCTTTCTTCCGTGTCTGTTCGCGAAAGACGTTCGCTGCGGTTTAGTAGCGGACTGGAGTCAAGAGTCGATATGGGTCGTCGAGGAGAAGGTGAACGACTTAGAGAGTCGTAGCGATTGATCTTAGGGGATGTAGCAAGCATGCTGAGCCTTTGAGAAAGCTCTTCCAATGCAGGACTGGATTGGCGACTCTTGACGATACCCAAACGCTGTTCTAGCTCCTCCATCGCGGGGCTTCCTTCTCTGCTTTTAGAGTCAGGACTACCGAGACCGCCTAGATTACGCATTGGACTATCCATGCGAGCCGTGCTAGTCCGGTTCTTCTTTGGAGTACTGTCTCGCTTTAAGCAGCTATCGAAGCACTCTGCACAAGAAGGCTTTCCAAGAAGATCCACCATTGGCGAGTCACCGATATTTGTGCCGCAGCCTTCGCAAGTAAAGCAGGCCTTGTGCCAATAAGCACCACCGGCTTGGATATACGGTCCTTCTGATTTCAAAGCTAGAACAGCTCGAGAGCAGCCCGGACAGTCTCCTTTCGCACCTCCATTGAGTGCAAAACAGTCGCGACAAAGGAAACGCGTAGGCTTAGATGCTTCTCCGTATGGTTCCGGATAGATAGTGCTGTCTGGAGGGAATGCGGTACCACAAAAAGCACAGGCGTGAGATGCCAGCGATTCTTTGGATTGCAACACTGATCCATAAACCTTAGAAAGAGAGCCGGTGCTATGTGAATTGAGTGAAGGGAGGATACCAGATTCTGGAGAAATAACTGTTGAGTTCTTCAATGGTGAAGGAGGACGATTTATCTGAGAGGTAGTCGCCGTAATGTGTTCTGTGACACGTTGAGCTATTGGGTTTGATGAAGATGAAGAGTAGGACGATAAGGGACGGGGAAACCGTTTAGTGGGCGAGGATGATGATGATGACGTTCCTGTAGTGTTGCTCTTTACTGCGCTGGTGTCTATTGGCTGAGGCTTCCTCGAAGGGGATTTTGGAAACGTAAGTTTTCGCCCAAGGATCATTCGGCTTTTCTTTCCAGGCAACTACGGGAGCCACAGCCGTTCCACCGCACTGTCAAACTGGATTATTCGAAAGGCCGAAGAGGTAAAAGCCCGACGTACCTTGCAGCGGTCACCAGCCGCTGACGATACTATCTCACCGCATCTTCTACAGAAACCCATTGTGCGCAGATAGATTGTCTCCAAAAGCCAAACCTCCTTGATACTCTGGGTCGAAGATGTAGTTAGAACAAGAAATAGAGAGTTGAACCTCAGGGATACGGTCACATGTCCTTCGATATCGGAGCTGTCGGTCCGGATCAGTTACTTAGCACAGATGTACTTATATGGCAATCGTCTGGATAGATCTGCAGCGTGAGGTTTTAGTTTAGAGTATGTAGTAGTAATAACTGGAGTCATGAGTTAAAACGACATCATATCCAACTTATCTTTACCTAATACAGCATGTACAAGTACTTATTAATTTTGTGTGGCCAATGTGTGTTAATTACTAGGCAGTGGGCTGGAGTCAAGTTCCATTGTGTGGTCCAGCGATTTCCACACCCGTAAAAATAATGTTTAGGCCTGGAGTTACATAAGGACAATGGAACAGAGATTGTAATATTGTAATCCCAAAATGACCAAAGGCTCCTAAGATTTCTTGAATCCTATAAAAGAAGCGTGGTTCCGCAGACAACTTCATCGAAATGTCCCTTTCCACTCTTCCACAAGAGCTTTTCGATAAAATTGTTGATTTATGTGGATGAACCCCGGGTCCTTCGCACACTAACCCTAACTCATCGGTTCTTTCTTCGCCCAGCTCAAACACATCTTTTCGGGTGCACGAGTATTGTCAATGTTGCCACAAAGCCCGCTTGCCCACTGGATCCTTGGGAACTCAATGACCAGAGCCTTCAGATAGTGTCCCTCCTTAAATCATCGTTAATGATTCCCTCGGTTCATAACCCAACTTACCCTGTCATGTCGAGGCTCCGAGGCGCACACAAAGGAGTTCCTCTCCTATCCTCTCGGAGGTCTACGGTCCTTACGACTGTTGGGGCGGCATTTCCTAGGCACTATGACGAAACGAAGGTTCAAACGTTACCCGCGTTCCTTCAACACAGTCCCTTTTTACAGGAGCTTGAGATCTCAGACGCTGTGATTGGAGACCTACGACAGATATTTCCTTTCCCTCTAACATGTCCGAGTTTACTTTCGAATCTTGACGCGTTGACAATTGAGAACATTGATTACTGTCCGTCTCAGGCCAAATGGCTCTGGCGCCACATTGAAGATCTTCTTTCCTTCACTCCCCCTATCTCATCGCCCGTCATCCGACATCGTCTCACCCGGCTCACGTTGGGCCCCCAGCCGGATCCGGAGATCCTCGAATTTTGGTTCCTGCATCCTCGGTCAAATTTTGAGCTCAGTCATATTTTATCAGAACCTGAAGTGGGATGTGAATGCAACGCATGCACACGCCATCTTCGAGAGCTCTGCTTCTTACCACTGGGCTAGAACTCTCTGACCCATATATCGAAGTTCTCAAAGCAGTTGGGAATGACCTGACCAGTGTAGA
>JADNRY010000863.1:0-23339 GCA_015501585.1 Rhodocollybia butyracea | reverse complement strand
GGGGGACGGTCCGATAACAGTATGTCGATGTTCTCATATGTGATCGTTTTCGTTTATACTTACTTACTTACCAGCGGAACAAAGCATCTTATCCACCTCCGAGTCACTAGCCGCCGAAACAGCCGCAAACGAACCATCGATTGTAATGAAACTAAGACGAAGCACCTCGAAGAACGCTGGGACGAGCAGGGCCGTGTCCACATTACTGAAGCAGGCGAGGCCCCGCCCAAAACGAGGCAGACTGGGCAGATTACGTTCTCACCATACTCGGCACTTTGATCGATTCAACGGCCAGTACACGCACTCGGACATCGAAATCAAGTCAAAGCCCTTGAAAAGCCTCTTGAAACACGCCATTAGGAACTACCCCGGTGTGAGCTTCGCCACAGATCAGGTTATGTTGATAATGCCCGCTCACCCGCTGTTCAACACTCGCCACGAATTGTGGAACATCGTCAAGGAGGAGAAACTCGGGAGTCAAGATGGCAGAGAACATTTGAAGTATTTGCTCGAGTGGTACCAAGAGGAGGAACGTGGGCTTATTACCCAGTATGACGATCTGGTCGCCCAGGGCCTCACTACTTATTCATTGTAAGTACAACGACCTCTTCTCTTCCTGCAATCTGCTGACTAGAACGCTGGCCAGACTTTGGACAGTCATGAAACCTGGGTGTACGATATATTCCTCCGTTCAAGGCCAACCCCGAACTTTCGTTCTCATCAATCATCACCCATCCCGCGACCAGAGCTCCCTCATCCTTCAAGTAGCCTACACCGACTTCGATGGTCAGAAATTCGGAAACGCTTTCACACAGCTCGTTATTCCCAAGTTTAGTGGCACTGCGCCTATCAACTCTCTCGAAGCATACCCTCTATCTTGGCATCCACAGAAAGACACTATAACCGAAATGTTGATTCGTAGAGGAAGGTTATTTGAGATGTACGAAGGGAAGCACTATATGGAGTACTCAGGACTTACGTTCGGAAAAAATGATGAAAAGTTCGATATAGAAGGCAGAGTTATGGTAGATGCGGAGACTTTTGGGAAGATCAATCCCGGCAGGGCCAGAGGCGTACAACCGTTCCACAAAAAATTCGTCGTGCATGATAAGACCAAGGAAGAGGAAGAGGCAGAGGCAGAGGCAAACGAGAAAAAAACTAAAACTCTCACCGACGAGCAATGTCTCCAGGCAACCAGCCTCGTGTGTGGGTTCGCCTTTGAAGAAAAAGAATGGGTAGACTTCAATCTCGAGAAACTCTCTCCAGTCCGCTGGAACGAAGACTCCTTCGACCAACTTGTTCTCCCTTTGCAACAGAAAGACATGGTTACAGGATTAGTTCAAAGTCATATGAAATCTGACAAGAAGGGCGGGTTTGATGATTTCATCAAAGGTAAAGGAAAGGGTATGGTCATGGTACTGCATGGCCCACCAGGAGTTGGGAAAACATTGACGTGGGTATCCGAGAATATCTTTTGCGACTCCTTCAGCTGTCACTAACGCTCATTATCCCTTATACTTAGAGCTGAATCTCTGGCTGAATTTACCAAACGTCCTTTATACATGGTTTCATCCGGGGAGCTAGGAACTACACCGTCTGGACTCGAAGAGAACCTGGCCCAAATCATGAAAGTAGCGACTGCATGGAAGGCGGTTCTGCTCCTTGATGAGGTATTATCACCCCAGACATAGTCTTTTCCCAAATCTGACAATCATACCCAAGGCAGATGTTTTTTTAGAGAAACGATCCTTCCAGGATATCACAAGGAACGCTCTTGTTTCCATATTCCTTCGACTGCTAGAGTATTATCAAGGTTAGCGAAAGAAAACCAATACTTATCAAAGTACTCCTCAGAGATGGTGCATGGGGAACTAACGACATCCACAGGTGTTCTAGTTCTCACTACCAACCGCGTCGAATCCTTCGACGAGGCCTTCCAATCACGCATCCACGTTGCCCTCAAATACCACGATCTCACCAAAGAATCCCGACGAGCAGTCTGGAAGAACTTCCTTTCCCGGCTAGGCAAAGGGAACGAAATGGACGAAACGGTGTACGATGCGCTTCAGGAATACGCCCTGAACGGGCGGCAAATCAAGAACGCTGTGAAAACGGCGGAAGGGCTGGCGGAGTTCAAGGGGACGAAGGTGGATTTGGGGATTTTGGAGACTGTGTTGAATATGCAGAGGGACTTTGCGAGGGATTTCGAGGCGTCGAAGAAAGAAACGTAGAAACGTAGAAGTGATATTGCCTTGATGTCTGTTTATACTCGTACTGCAATGATTAGATCCAGAAGTCCATGATCGACTAGGTGGCCACTGGCTGCTTCAACTTGTCTGGCTTCTCGACTTTCTCCGTCGTTCCAGCTGCGTGCGCTGCTTCCACTCTAGTCTTTGATAACTGTAAAAATAAACATTCTCCTCGCGCTATTGTTGCATTCATTACCTCGTTCTTTCTTGATGATATCCTGGATACACATACTACAGCGCTCTTGTACTTTTAAAACTACACATACTTCACAATGCATTACTCGCACACGTAAAAACACCTCCAACCTCCTGAGCCTGGTACGACTGTATAATACTCTCGATGGACGTCTCACCGAACGCAACAAAGAAAACAAACAAGGAAGAAAAGAAAGAAAGAAAGTAAAAAAAAAAATCATCAGAAAAAACCAACTCGAATGAACGGCAAAAAAGCGCAAAAAACAACTCACATAAGTTCCAGCGACAGTGATATACGCTCCAAGCACGATAAAACCATAATTCATCAGGGTCTCGGCTGATCGTAGAGGGCCGTCCCATTTGGATTTGCCGGGGTAGAGGGTGAGGTAGGCCATGGCCCAGAATATGAACCTGAGCAAGAACGAGAGATCGGAGCGTCAGCGTTCATCTAGGTGATGTACAGACACGTAAGAGGTGTACGCACCCGAACCAGCCGTCTGTTCGAAAAACGAATAATGAATGAGAAATAGATCGTGAATCGTTAATCGTTATGTAGATGGTTCTAAAAGCACCACGTACCAAACAACGAACTCATGACGCTGAGCATATCTGAAAAGAAGGGTATGATCTCTGCGATTATCCACGCGCCGACCCATGTCGCAGCGACGATCCCGATCCAGGTGGACCAGCCGAGAAGCGTGTTGGAGTGCCGGTGGTGGGAGTCGCGGAATATGCGGAAGAAGATGAAGCGTGCGCTGACGGACTGTGGAGAAATCGTTGAAAGAAAGTGAGTTCAAAAGTGAAAAAAGGAGGTCGAGGAGCCAAGAGAGGATCCGAAAAGTAAGATTCGAATGATTCGAATGAAATGAGGGGCGACGCGGTTCGCAGGTATACACGGAGGTGAACGAAGAAACGAAGAACAGGACTCACAGAATATAAAGCCCCAAGGAAAAAGATCGTCGGTAACGCGAACGAAAACGCAATCTTTTTGAACACAGGTTGAAGCGAACCAAAGGCTGGGGCAGTCACGTATTGATTTCCTAGATGCCCCATTATCGGGATATTCGTTAGTTATCGTCATAACGAACGCAAAACTTTCTGTACGCACCAACAAAGTGATAAACGATAGCTCCACAAAGTGAATAAGTGATCACTTCTGCGATCGCGATGGCCCAGAGAGCTAATTGGTACCGGTAATTCGGCTATGGTAAGTAATGATGGTAGCGATGAAGGCTGATAGAGCTAGCTTTGCTTCGTCGGACGAGATTAAAGCACTCTGAACCGCACCTTTAGGAAAGTCTTTTGGGTTCTTCATTTCCGCGATGAACTAGAGTGTAGGATAAGCACTAGTTATAACGGAGTAGAAGCACGAGACGCACGGAAGGAATGGTAGCTTGGCCAACCAGAGTATACGTGATGTTCAAAAACGCGGACATCCCTATAAACACACGAATCAGGACTTCAGTGCTCCAAACTCGGCGATCGCGATACTTGCCTGAAATATACGTAGTCCCAGCAACAGGAAACGCCGTAACCAGCGGTTTCACTCCCTCAACAAACCCAAAAGGCTCGCTCTGAATACCAGCGAATATCATAGTGAGAAGCACCGCGATTCCCATAGTCGCAGCACTAAAAACGCCCAGGCCGGACATCTGGTTGAGCGTGCGCGGAAGAGAGACGAGGAAACAGATAATTGATGTGATGACCTGACGAAATCTGAAGGTAAGGGTACAAATTAACGACTCGGAAGATGCGGATGCGAGGATACCCCAAAGGTTATTGTGCATTCGGCAGAGTTGGACATGGTGTTGAGGTATTTCGAGCCCGTTAGGACGTGTAAGCCTATGATAAGGAATTAGGAAATGTGCGATAAGAGATATTCCGAGCGCACGTACCTTGAATGAAGATATTGTTGAGAATGAACATCATCGCTGTTAGGTTATACGCCAAGCGGGACCCGCCGAACAGATACTGTCCAATATCACAAATATCGCGCATCTCGGGGTGCTTCATGCAGAATCTGCCGAGTATAAGGGATGTATAGAGGCACGATGATGCCACTGCAACAGTGACGATCACTCCAGGGACCAATCCTAGTACCGAAAAAGACCTGGAATGCAGGATTTCAGCGAAAGGATGTAGGACAACTGGACGAGAAACGCACCAAGGAAAAGAGACCATTGCAAGGCAGATATACTCGGAGAATAAAAGAGCAGCAGTCTACGAGATTTCCATTAAACATTAGCAAGTACAGTGTAAACTTGAACACGAACCTTTTGCCAGGAACAAGTCCTGTACTTTATCTCATTCTCGCTCTCCTTCGATATCTGTAACCCAACGCTCAGTGATTCATCAGAACCATCAGTCGAAATAGCAGAAGCTGTCCACTTGAACGCAGCTTTTTCTGGGTCAGTGGCCATTTTGCGAAAAGTATGGGTTTGGGGAATGAAGAAGCTTTATTTATGGAGTGATGACGAGCAATCATTGGGAGTGATGCGCCCTGGAAGATTTTCGCAGAATGACGCCTTCCATGTTGCCGAATGGCGAGCGTAGCCACTAAGAGCCACTAGAACGCGACACACCGGGAACGAGGGCGAACCTTATCTAATGCCGCATGCTTTGCCGCGCTAAATCTATTGTGGCTATACGCCCCTCCTATCTCTTTATCCAATTCAACATTGTTCAACGCGAGCTTTTTTTCTTCGTTTCGCCATTCTTCGTCAAAGTTCTTCCGGTTCCACCCGCACAGATCTGAGGAATTTATTGGAGTGGTGTACTTGTGGCGTTTGACAGAATAATTGAACGATAGTCGGGTGACTATACGTCTATACGTCTACAACCTTGAGAAAACAGGGTGCGTCATTTTTAGAAGCAAAACTTTACCTTACAACGGTGATAACAAGTTCTCCAGGTGATTGGAGCCGTTGCGTTGGCTTCCAATATCAGAAAGTACACTGGATTCAAGCAAGTTGAAACAACCGCTGGTAGTAGATGTGTGAAGACAATGAAATTCAACGGGTCAAATTGATGTTTTCGTTTCTAGTACTAGAAGGCGTACGCTATCGTCGTATAAAGAGCGGAAGCTCCTTGAAGTGAACTCGAGAGGAATTTTCCTAGGAGACGAGCATCGTGAACAGGGTAAGCGAGAAAGGCGAGTTTCCGCTGTCCAGGCCCCAGGGACGATCAACTCAAGGTTTGTTCGAATCACATGAGCACGAGATGAAACGCTTTGACCGAGATGACCAGTGCGCTTCTAGGAGCAATGCAATCATAGTTTGATACTTGATACAAGACTTTATCTTCACTAAGAGTCATTCGGGGTCACCGACTATCAAGCTCTGACAAGTACTACTTCCTACTAATCCGACATAGCTCCGAAGCTTCAATTCAGACCTTCTACATAAAGAGCCCGAGCATCATAACTCCCCTCTAATATCTCCTCATTTCATTTCAGCATGGACTCATGTATCACTACCAGTGCTCCCCATCATGGATTCATGCTATACATCCTCGTCACCATCGATCCTTCGCGAATAGATGAGTACCTCGAACATCTAAGGCCCATACACAAAGCCGTCTCCTCCGAACCGGATTGTACTCTATTCACCGTCTCCGTCAGCCGAGAAACCGGTGAAATACGTCTCACGCAAAGCTGGAATCGGGATAGGAAGTGGTTCAGCGAGGTTTGTCAGAGCCTTTCGAATCTCTTCTTCCTTATTACTTGTATCCAAACGGTGGCCTAGAAATTTACGCGAAATGCTCACAGATGTTTCTTCGATAGGTTCAAGCGAAGAGAGAATACTTCCGATCATTCACAGCAGCTACACAGCCCATGTGGACGAAGCCTCGTACGTTCGTTCTGCCAAGAACATCATATCTTAGTTTGCCCGGCTAACAAGGGCATTTTTTCAGGTACTGTTGAGTTCCAAGAACGCTTGGGGGCGGAATGGGAGTTTCACAGAGCTCGGTAGCAATATACCTATATCTCTACCCCAAATGAAACAAACGGGACACCAACTTAGTATGTGATATGATATGATATCTTCTAACCTCGATACCTGATAGTAGCATTTTCATTGTAGAATTGAAGCTTAATCTCCGCCTCATGACTTCAATCAACACTGGTCTGAAACGCGTCTGAGTCTCTAGACTCGTGCAATTTTTTTGCGAATAGATGAATATCTTGAACATCTAAGCCCATACACAAAGCCCTCTCCTCCGAACCAGATTGTACTCTATTCACCGTCTCCGTCAACCGAGAAACCGGTGAGATACGTCTCACGCAAAGCTGGAATCGCAATAGGAAATGATTCAGCGAGGTTTATCAGAGCTTTCAAATCCCTCTTCCTTATTACTTTTATCCAAACGGCGGCCTAGAAATTTACGCGAAAAGCTTATAGAGATGTTTCTTCAATAGGTTCAAGCGAAGAGAGAATACTTTCAACCTTTCACAGCAGCTACACAGCCTATGTGGACGAACCCTCGTACGTTTGTTCTCTCAAGAGCATCATATCTTATCTCGCCCAGCTAACAAGGGCATTTTTCCAGTACTGTTTGAGTTCCAAGGACGCTTGGGGGCGGAATGGAAGTTTCACAGAGCTCGGTAGCAGTATACCTATATCTCTACCTCAAATGAAATCAACAGTACACCAACGGAGTATGTGATATGATATGATATCTTCTAACCTCGATACCTGATAGTAGCGTTTTCATTGTGGAATTAAAGCTCAATCTCCCGCAGTATCTTTTTTCAATGCCTCACTTAGCCCCAATCCAATTACGAGCGGGTAGGAAAGCTGCGGGTAGTCGTGATTGCGTTGAACAGTCAAGTACTGAGCTTTTTGTAAATCACTTGGCTCTCGATACCAGAAGACACGGTTCGTGTTGGGCTTGAGCAGTTTTCGCTCTCAACAATTGAACGGAATGGGTAACACCAAACGTGCATCAAGTACAACCGGCGTAGGAGAATCCGATCTCTAAGACGCAGCTTACAAAATTAACAGATCCTCTCCCGATCGAGAAACGAAGATTTAAACTTTTGTAATGCCGCTCGTGGGATTAGGGATTAAATGCGTTAAATGCGATATCCAGCTTTGACCAACCGAAAACTGACAACCGGTGGCAGTGCAAAACGAAAAATTGCACAAGTCTAGACGCGTTTCAGAGCGTTGATTATACTTATTTTGCCGTCCAGTCTGCTGAGGTGCACCCTTCGGGCTCACCTCTTGCTTCTACCAGGAAATTGCACTGTTGATTGAAGTCATATAACATGCGTGTCATGATTCATCTTGTTCTTTGCTCATGCTCAGTCCATCAGAGGCAGAACTCCTAGCAACCCCTTAGCAAAGTCGTGCTCGAGCCATCCAACATCCAGCGCAGCTGAGTAAGTATAGCAGATTGTGCTTTGTCAAGACCTCGCCATGGGCATCAAGTCTTGGTTCATCATCATCTCAATCGCCATCCCGAGCGGTAATCATAATCATGTTTGTTCGTCGTTGCTGAGTTAATTACCATAGGTATGTCATCATTCAGTCTTCTAACATTGGCTGAACATCTCAAATAAGCTACAGCGCAGTAAAAGATAGTGCTTGGCTAGTACCTATAAAAGAGATTCCTCGCAGCTCATTTCCCTATCTTCATCCCCTTCTATATCTTCTATTGGCTGGTATGCGACCTGCCGTTCTCGAGCTGACATTCAAGCTAACGATACTCTTGAAATTTCATCCTAGTGCCATACTCTCTTTCCAGAACCCACTCTTTAACATTACTTCACACCTCAAACTCATTCGATATGCGTTTCTTCATCATTGCAGCAGCATTTCTCCTTTCTGTTAGTGTGGCTGCTCCTATCAAGGCTCCTATCAAAGCTACTCCAAGCGCTGTCACTGAGAAATCACCGGGGTGAGTGTCCTGCTATTGTGCCTTTCGGCCCTAGCCATCCTGACTGGTTTTCTGGTCTTGAAGCTTGGTAGAGGGCCTCGAGCGTGATCGCCAGGGCGGTGGCCCTGGCTGTGTCACTGGTCATTTATGCGGCCCATCTCATCCGGTACGTGATGTCGATGTAAATGTGGTGTAAAACCTCTTTGTCTGATAGCATTACAGCCTCCATCTTGCCCAGTCCTGGGCCTCTGTTGACTCTAAATAAGTTGATAGAGCCTTCCATACATCTATTTGCTGGTTAATTCTGCTCACGTATCTACCAAGGCCTTTGGAGTTTATCTGAGACTTTGAGCAATGTATCTAGGTCCGAGACCGACAAAACTTGGAAGCGTCGATATTCAATTCATGATTAGTTAGAATTTAAGTTACTACTTCTCTACGCTAGTACAATTATTCATTGAGCATAGTATCAAAACGGTAGGTACTCTTCGCGATCTTTTTTATGAGTCCAAAGCTGGATCTATCAGCGAGAAGACTTCAAGGTTACTTTAATCCAAGTGAAATGGCAAGCATCGCGACCAGTAGACGATTGGGTAAGTATTTAGTATCTGCACACGAATGAGGATACCGACTGGATATCGACTCTAGTGTAGTTGCTTGGCTGGCAAGCACTGGTTTGTACTCTGGCAGAATTCCAAGCAATTTAGCGACTTAGACCACGTTCCTCCGCATAGGTACAAAGCTAACTGGTCCCGCTTTTTTTTATGATCATATATCTGCGCAGGAAGTCAGTGTCAGCGAGCATAATATCAGTCAGCGTTGTGCGCACCGTCAGGTGGTACTTGTGTAGTCAATGGGTCCGCCACTCTGTCCAGAACTTCCCATCCAATTTCCCAACTGTCCCTTTGCTCTGGTTCAAATATGTTTTCGGTCTGATCCACTTCATCCCACTGATTAGGATCCAAGGGAGCCCCCATGATCCCCTCTAGTAGAAGCCCCTTGAAGTGGAAATTTTCTGGGAGATGAGTATCGTGAACTGGGTAAGCGAGAAAGGCGACTTGAAAAGAGGTTTCCGCTGTCCAGGCCCCAGGGACGATCGACCCAAGGTTTGTTCAAATCACATGAGCACGAGATGAAACGCTTTGACCGAGATGACCAGTGCGCTTCTAGGAGCAATGCAATCATAGTTTGATACTTGATACAGGACTTTATCTTCACTAAAAGCCATTCAGAGTCACTGAAATTCAAGTTGGAGGACCTCTGACTTTCAAGCTCTGACAAGTACTACATTCTACTAATCCGACATAGCTCCGAAGTTCCAAATCAGATCGACTGCATAAAAGAGCCTGAGTATCATAACTCTCTTCTAATATCTCCTCATTTCATTTCACCATGGACTCAGGTATCACTACCAGTGCTCCCCATCATGAATTTATACTATACATCCTCGTCACCATCGATCCCTCGCGAATAGATGAATACCTCGAACATCTAAGGCCCATACACAAAGCCGTCTCCTCTGAACCGGATTGTACTCTATTCACTGTCTCTGTCAGCCGACAAACCGGCGAGATACTTCTCACGCAAAGCTGGAATCGGGATAGGAATGGTTCAGCGAGGTTTGTCAGAGCTTTTGAATCCCTCTTCCTTTTTACTGTTATCGAAACGGCGGCCTAGAAATTTAGGCGAAATGCTCACAGAGATGTTTCTTCGATAGGTTCAAGCGAAGAGAGAATACTTTCAACCCTTTACGGCGGCTACATAGCCTATGTGGACAAAACCTCGTACGTTTGTTCTCTCAAGAGCCTCATATCTTATTTCTCCCGGCTAACAAGAGCGATTTTCTAGGTACTTTTGAGTTCCAGAAACGTTTAGGTGTGGAATGGGAGTTTCACAGAGTTCGGTAGCAATATATCTATATCTCTACCTCAAATGAAACAAACAGGACACCAACTTAGTAAGTGATATGATTTCTTCTAACCTCGATACCTGATTGTAGCATTTTCATTGTGGAATTAAAGCTCAATCTCCCGCAGTATCTTTTTCAATGCCTCACTTAGCCCCAATCCAATTACGAGCGGGTAGGAAAGCTGCGGGTAGTCGTGATTGCGTTGAACAGTCAAGTACTGAGCTTGTTGTAAATCACTTGGCTCTCGATACCAGAAGACACGGCTCGTGTTGGGCTTGAGCAGTTTTCGCTCTCAACAATTGAACGGAATGGGTAACACCAAACGTGCATCAAGTACAACCGGTGTAGGAGAATCCGATCTCTAAGACGCAACTTACAAAATTAAAAGATCCTCTCCCGATCGAGAAAGGAAGATTTAAACTTTTGTAATGCCGCTCGTGGGATTAGGGATTAAATGCGTTAAATGCGATATCCAGCTTTGACCAACCGAAAACTGACAACCGGTGGCAGTGCGAAACGGAAAAATTGCACTAATCTAGACGACCAGTGGATGACTTCCCGTAAGGTTTATTTGACAAAAAACAGTCGATTAATTTTGTCAGGGAGGTTTGTGATCACCGGATTCCATCAAAACTTGATCAAAACTTCCTTGCAAGGGTTTACAGAGGGGTCCGGAGGCCTCTGTAAACAGCTGTAAACCTGTTTTCGCTCGATTTTTGATTGCCAATCATTTTCCGCCCGTCGCATCAACATCACTCAGGAATTATTTGGAGTTTATTGGAGTTTAATTCTTACGGGAAGTCACCCAGTGTTGATTATACTTATTTTACCGTCCAGTCTGCTGAGGTTCACCCTTCGGGCTCACCTCTTGCTTCTACCAGGAAATTGCACTGAGGTCTAGACTCGGATGCGTTTCAGATCAGTGTTGATTGAAGTCATATAACATGCGTGTCATGATTCATCTTGTTCTTTGCTCATGCTCAGTACATCAGCGCGATTCAGCGGCAGAACTCCTAGCAACCCGCTTAGCAAAGTCGTGCTCGAGCCATCCAACATCCAGCGCAGCAAGAGATTGTGCTTCGTCAAGACCTTGTGGGCATTAATTCTTGGTTCATCATCATCTCAATTGCCATGCCGAGCGGTAATCATAATCATGTTTGTTCATCGTGTTCATCGTTGCTGAGTTAATTACCCTAGGTATGTCTCCTACCAATAAGCTGACGATCTTAAAATAAGTCATATCCAGTGCAATATCTGGAGTAGTGCTTTTCTAGAACCTATAAAATAGATTCATCGCAGCCCATTTCCCTATTCTCATACCCTTCATACCAACTTCATACCCTTCTATATTTTCTATCGGTTTTTTTTTTTGGCTGGTACGCAACCTACTGCTCTCGAGTTGACAATCAAGTTAACAATATATATATATATATTGATGATAATTTCATAGTGCCATACTTATACATACTATCTTTCCAAAACCCACTCTTTAACATTTTGCACCCCAAACCAACCTCAAACTCATTTGATATGCATTTCTTCATCATCGTGGCAGCACTATTCATTTCCGTTGCTGTGGCTGCTCCTATCAAGGCTCCTGTCCCTACTCCGAGTCCTGTGCAGGAATCACCGTGAGTGACCTGCTTTGGGCCTTTCGGTTATTCTGACCGGTCTTAAAGTGAAACAAACATCGTCGCTCGTGGCGACTGCCTTGGACTCGGCAATGATTGTACACAACATGGTCGTCCGGTACGTGATGTTGATGTAAATAGGGTGCAAATTCTTCCCTAATAGCATACAGCATGGTTCGCTTCCATCCCACCACTAGGAAATTGAATTCTTTTCTTACATGTGCCGGGGCATTTGGAGTTCATTTGAGTAGTTTTGAGCAAGATATCTGGGTCCGCGACTGAGAGAACTTGGAAGCGTCGATATTCAATTATGATTAGTTAGAATTTAGGTTACTACTTTTCTACTAGCGCTCTAGTACAATTGTTCATTGGGCATAGTATCAAGACGGTAGACACTCTTTGCCATCTTTTTTATGAGTCCAAACCTTGATCTACCAGTGAGAAGACTTCGAGGTTGTTTTAATCATGGACCAGGAGAAATGGCAAGCATCAGTACCAGTAAATGACCAGGTCATAAGTATTGTTGGAGTAAATGCCGTATCGTCGGGCAAAGCGACTCGTCGCATGATTTATTCTTTGATCCTGTACTTTAGTCTATATTTTGTACACTGTTTCATGTATGCGCGTAATGCGTCTTTTTACTTATATTCGTACTTACGTTGTAGTGCCTCCCCTCAGAGTGTTCTCTTAACTCTGAGGTGAGTTTACTTACTTTTTGTTTACTTATTTATGCTAACGAAGTATATAGCTTAAGCTTACTGTAACTTCGTTAGGTATATCAATGCGAAGAGTGTTCTCTTAACTCTGAGCTTAAGCTTACTGTAACTTTGTTACCTCTTACAGGTTATCGGGCCCCCAAATTGCTCATATTATGTCTATGCCAGCTACTACTGTCAATGCGCTCATGGATACTCTACCAAGTAATATTCCTACGCTCAGTGCTTCCGGTTCCAACTGGGCAATCTGGAAACTCCGTTTTGAGGCTGCTGTTAAAGGCAAAGATAAGTGGGGCCACTTTGATGGCGCCGACGTCAAGCCCGTCTTAACTGGTCCTAATGCCGCAGCTGCCAAAGATCTTCATACCTGGTCAAAGGATGAAGCAACCGCTTGCCACTCGCAACCTCTTGATCTCCAAGGTTTGCAATTCTGTTGCGCTGAAGACCGCGCGTTTTAGTACTGTTGCTGAAGCATGGGCCGCCGTTGTTTCTGAGTTCACGGAAAAGTCTGGCTATGCTGAAGTTGACCTCTGACAAGGATTCATGGACTCTACTTGCCCTGCAAAGGGTAATGTTTGTCAATTTCTCAAAGACCTGAATACAAAGAAAGAGAAACCTGCCGCTGTAGGTGTTGCTATTGGCAATATTAGGCCTAAAATCGGCCTAAGGCGTGTAACCGTACATTTTGACATTTTGTATGCGTTATACAATGCAATAAGAGAGTTATACGGAGCCCGAGCATGATAGCTGTTGCCGAGGCAAAGAACTTAACAATAATACTCAGCAAGCCGTGAAGGTACGCCCACAAGCGTAGCCTAGAGCCAAGCTAGCAAGGATACCTGGGCTGCCCGGAGATGTAACACTAGATCGTCAATCTAGTTATACCCAAGAGTGTATACTCTCTAAACCACAGGACATCTCAAAGCGGGATAAGTACTAAGCCAATGCGTTACTCAAGGGAAGGAATTATGAGGGAAGGCATCCCTCGCACTAAGACCCCAACGAGCTATGTTAAGATGTGGACTTTACAGTCCGTAACAATGGACCAGAACGATCCTGAGGAAACTGTAGAGGTCTATTCGTGGTACCGGTCGTAACCATGAAGACGGTAGAAACATGCTTAGCGGTCCTATGGAAAGCTACACGCCGGGATAGCCTTGGCAAATCGAAACATTTGATCTTAGAAATCAGACACAAGAGGTCTTATCCGTTAAAGCCGACTATCGGGAATCACTTGTACATACTCAGTGCAGTTGCTCGAGACTATCATAAGTGGTGTCGTTGGAAAGCTAGACAACAGGCCTTCTTGAGAGAATGTTAATTACACTCAGGATGGAGAGAACTATCCGAGGAATAGAATGAAACTCACCCAAGGGAAACTGGGCGGCAAGTGATCATGAAGCGTAAAGGTACTCCTGACCCCGGAGAATTGTGGAGTAATTGGAGAAACCTTGCTCGGATCAAAACACTTTAAAACTATGTTAATCCTCACAAAATCATATTTTACCTCTGATATATACCCAAGAATGGACTATTTCTTTATCGTGTGTACCATATATAGGCTGGAGTTTCCTTTCCGAGCCAGATTCCTCTGTTCCACTCTCTTTCCGTCTCTCTCTGTATCTGTTTCATCTATTTTTCGTATTAAACTCTCTACTCAGTATATAAGCCAGACATATTTATTCAATAAGACAAGTTACCTGCCTCCTCCCCTGTACGAGATTGGTTGTGTTCCTTCACCTCAAAGTTTCTTGCCCTCGACTTGACTGCTAAGACCAGTGCTCCGTAGAATGTCCCCTCGGGACTAGTAGCGTGATGCCTCCTGACTTGGTTATCTTTAGAAAGTAATAAACTTCATGAAGTTACTTACCACCTCAGTGTTTGAGATTGGTTGTGGTTTCTTCACCTCAGAGGATCTTTCCCTCGATTTGTATGTTAGGAAGTGAGCTCCGTAGAATGTCCTTGGGACTAGTAGCATGATGCTTCTCTACTTGATTACCAGTCGGTTGTTAGTTTCTTCACCTAGTAAGTAGCTGGTCACCTCTCTACGTGATCCCACGGAGAAGTGTTAGTTGCTTCACGAAGTTGTTAGCCAGTCTCGACGCTTTACCGCGGAGTGACTGATAGTTTCTTCAAGGAGTTTGATTTACTGTCATATTACTTGCTCAGCGGAATTTGGCCTGTAATAGAATTTCACAAACTTCCTTTGGCCCACTTGAGAATCTGATCGAGTCTTGAGCATGTGAGTTCCCTCGAACTCCAGATCAACCTTAAATCTAGTTGCTTCCTTAGAGGGGACGGTTTCTAGTAAGGGATTATTCAGCTCCAGAGTGAGGGTTCCTTAGTCAACTGCCCTGTGAAGTTAGGTGAGCCACTAAGATTGTGGTACAAGTTCCTAGTGATTAAGTTCACTCACAATATTGTAGCTTGGCCCAGAGTTTGGTCGAGGACTTTACGGCGTCACAGCAGCTAGTGCCAGAGTTTGCCTAGGGTTGTCGACAAACCTCAAAGTTACTATTCTAGCTAGTGCCGGAGTTTGCCTAGGAGAATCTTAGTTTTGTTGTATTGATTTTGGTTTTGATTATTTGAGTTTGGACACATACACATTATTGGTTTTGGTTTGGTTATATTGATTCGGACATCCCAACGTTCCCTCGTAATATGTACACCCAGCTAGGCTTCTCTCGACTTAGTTCTAAGAGTTGTCTAAGCTTAGTTACCCACGTTAGTGCTACAGTCTTGAACCTGGAGCAGTCGTGCGTGTACATCCGATATTACAAGACTTTCCCTTGGGGAATCTCTGACAACCCGCCCTTGCTCCCTTACATATTGATAGTCTGGTTAGGTGCAGTAGTGTTTTTGTTAGGTTGTTTTATAGCACCTTTCGCATACCTACACGTAAATACCCAAATAAGGATTCCAACCATTGTTCTACCATTCTCTGCTATTACTCCACCTTTGCTTCCTCCATTATCACGTCTACTTGCATTATTGACAAGACTAAGGTTGTATTGCTGACAGCATTTGCTAGAGATGTCCACGAGTCCAAGTCTCAACCCCAGTGAAAAGCCGCACTGGGCTGATCTGGCATATCTGAGCCAATCCATGTCTATCTGTGCGCAGCTGGCCAAATGGAGGGCGATTTCTTTTTCAATTCAATCCGGAATCTATTGGTGGAAATTCTATTCAAAACAGTCTCCAAGTTCGAGTTTGCAACTCAAGTCAACTGAACATGCAGCCATACTTTGAGTTTGGGGCTCAGACTTCAATCTTTGTTGCGGCAGAGTGGCTTTACATGTGACATGATAAAGTTGAAAAGTTTTTACATCACTCTTTCTCTTCCTGTTTACCATCATCTTCAGGTTGTCTGTTCTCAAGATGTATTATTCAACAACTCCTCAACCCTCTTTGGACTGTATTGACTTAAGAACAGATTCATTGAGCTCGGTCATTCCTAAGGTGAGCTATCTCAGCCTTTTCTTCAATGAATAGTTTATTGACCTATTTTTTTTATTAGCCTTGTTGGCCTGTTGACGTCGTTTTATGCTAGTATACCATAGTGTGCCATGCCCTAGTGCTTTCATTGATTCCTTCCCAAGGTGAGCTATGTCAAGTTTTTTTTTGAGCTCGTTAATTGACCACTTCTCGTGCTTGGGCAAGGTGGCCTCGTTTTTAAATATCCATATCAATACTTTACCACACTGCGCTCTGTTACATACAAGTGCTTCTCAGTAGTCAGTAGTCAGTTCAATGTATATATAGTTTGTATGTAGTATTAGAGTAGTTTATAATGCAATCTAATTTGCTCAGACCATCCTGGACCATACCATCCAATCACAGTTTTGAATAATGGACTTAGTTCTGAAGTGAAGGACAGAAGAACCCAGATGACTATAGTTCACCGTGGTTGAACACAGATTATCCCAGAGGAACTCAGTTATATACAAAACTGATTTTCATTCCATGTGCAGTTCTTGTCAGATAAACCCAGACAAGAACATACTGTATGGCATATATCTGTAAATTTCTGGAAAACAGTTGATCTTGGTTGATCACTGTTAGATCACAGCTCCCAACATATCATCTCGGCCCTTCCCAGTGCGGGTTTTTCACTGGGTCTCAACAAGTACTCACAGGTAAGATCCATGAGAAAACTCGCAGGTATGTGACTCGCGGATCCCAAGGCCCGTTTCCCACGGGTCACCAACGGGTCACAAGTCAAGGTTTCCGAGATTTTGCAAGTACTTGTGACTTGTGCAAGGCAGTACAACTTGAGTAATAATTACAACTTACATTGGTCAATAATATCATACTTAATACTATGTAAGTTATTGAGTGCTGGTACACAGATATTAGGTTGTAGACAGCTCACGGCGTTTAGGCGCCAATTTAAGCGCTTAAATGCCGTGAGCTGTCTACAACTCAAAACTTAGATGTGAGTACATATTTACTTCATAACATAGCATGAAATTGTTGTAAACAAGTTAAGTACATGGTTTTGTTAGCACTATATACTCTACAATCAATGTATGCAAGTGAGTAATGGTAAATACTTCTGTAACACTTGTTTATTAGATGAAACACAAGTACCTGCAAGACTTGCAAGTAATACTTGCGAGTCAGTGACCCGTTTCCCATGAGTCAGCCATGGGTCACAAGTCAGGCCATTTAGGCCGCAAGTACTTGCGCTCCGGATCCAAGTATACTTGGATCCGGACTTGTGGACATCTCTAGCTCTTGCTCAGGCTGTTGCGGAAGAGTATGACCATCAGAAAAGTCACCAAAATGCCCAGGGAGGGAAGCAGAAAGAGAAGAACGATGATGACGAGGCGCTTGCTGTGAGCTCATTAGCTCTGTCTCAGAAGTCTGCCCAGAAATTGAAACGCACCTGCTGGAAATGTGGAAAGGAGGGACACCTCAAACATGACTGTAAAGTCAAGGTATCTGAATCTGGTCAAGGATCTAAAGGTAATGCAGGGGCGGTTGAGTCTGATTCTGATTGGGAAGCGGGTGGTGCCTTTGCTGTTGATGACAATGAGGATCCCTGGAGTGATTCCACATCATCGTGCGGTGGTGGTGACAGAGTGTCTGAGGATAGCAATGGTCCTTTGCTGTTCTCAGATACTGACAATGTTGAAGTCCCAGATTTACCTGAGGACTTTGAGGAAGACTGGAGCAACATCCTGTCAATCCATTCTGATACTTCCTCTTTGCTTGCTGCTCCCATCTCAAACAATAGGGACACTCCTCCCTGTGCTTGTTCCGAGCTGTATGACTCTGGATGTAGTTGCTGCATCAGTCCCTACCACGATGACTTCAAAAACTTTGAAGAGATCCCCCCAAAATCATTCTGTGCTGTGAACAAGGAAATGTTCAAGGTAATGGGCACTGGTTACATCACCGTCAATATTCCTGTTGGAGTGGATATCAACAAACTCAAACTCACTGAAGTCATGTACTCACCTGAAGTGGGTTACATCCTTGTCTCCATCAGAAAGCTTGATGACCATGGTTTTATGGCAACATTTGCGGGTGGTAAATTCACCATCCATGTGCCTGGTGGTGAGCTGGTTGAAGAGGTCCCTAAGAACCAGGGAGGTGCCTATCAAGTTGATCAAGAGAAAACCACAGCGGGGGAAGCTGCAGCGCTGGAGACGGTCACATTAGACCAACTCCATAGGTGCATGGGACACATCTCACCCCGAGTTGCTTGTCATATGGTTGCAAAAGGTTTTGCCACAGGAGTTCGACTGGAGAACAACGGGCTGCAGGATATTTTTTGTGAATCCTGTGTTATGCCAAGGCTACATGCAAGCCTGTACCAAAGGAGAGGCAGGAAGGATCCAGGGCCAAGGTCTTTGGCGAGGTAGTCCATTCAGACTTGTGAGGTCCAGCACTGGTTCAGTCTCTGCGAGGGAAGTGTTACTACTTTTTATTCATTGACAATGCAAAATGTTGGGCTTACCTTGATTTTCTTCACACCAAAAATGAAACATTATGTTCCTACCATGAGTATGAAGCATGGGCAAAGGCTGAGCATGATGTCACCATCAAGGTCTTTCACTCAGATAATGGCGGCAAGTACACTGGCAAAGAGTTTGTTCTTTATTTAAAGACAAATGGTACAAAACAGAAACTCACTGTTCATGATACTCCACAGCACAACAGTGTTGCTGAGTGCTATAATTGCACTGTCATTGAGAAGGTCTGTGCAATGCTTCACTCCAGCAGACTACCAAAGGCATTGTGGGCAGAAGCTGTTTGCCATGCGGTATGGGTGCTCAATTGCACATCAACAAAAGCTCTTGATGGAATGACTCCATTGGAGGCGTCAACTGGGAAGAAGCCTGACTTGCGCACTCTGTGTGAGTGGGGAGATCAGAAGGTGTGGGTCCGGGTCGAGAAAGGCAATAAGTTGGGCGGGTGCATTAGAAAGGGCCGTTGGATAGGAGTGAGTGAGAAGCAAAAGGGTTTCCGGATTTATTGGCCAGATACACATTCTGTTTCAGTGGAATGCAATGTCTATAGCAATAAGATGTCAGTGAGACTCAGTCATGTTGAGGGGGAGGACTGGGATATCAACTTACCAACTCCCAGTGAGCAGCCTCCTACTCAGACAAGATCTACTCCAGTACTGCACACAGAACCTACTCCTGAGCCAAAATCAGAAGATTTGCCACCACCTACTCACCGTATCTGAATGCCTAGCCAGCAAGTTCAAGACATTCTCGAAGGTTACACTCACTTACCTCCAGGTGTTCAAACACCGAGCACTCCTGCACCAGTTAAAGAGCTTGAGGGGGAGAGTGAAGCGGGTTTGGTGGACCTACTTGAGGATGATGATTTTCTCCTCAAGTACACCATGGTAGCTGAGACTAGTGGGTTTCCTAGGATACCCTGGGGAATCCTCAAGAGCCTTGACTGGCAAGGGATGAGCCCAAATTCCTAGGATGCCATAGGATTCATAGGCCACCTAGTTTGCTTTAGGCCACTCTGGGGTCACCTGGGCAAAAACGGCTTTTCCTGATGTGAATCCAAATATGTAGCTGCAACCCACGCTGCCAAGGAAGGTCTCTGGCTTAGGAGCCTTCTTACCCAAGTAGTCTACCCCCTCCGTGATCCAACTACATTTTTCTCCAATAATCAATCTGCAATCGCACTTTCCAAGGATCACCAATACCATGCTGACAAGGTCATGCAACCTAGGCCGGAATGGAAGCGGACCGGACGTAGGGCCGAAAGGCAAGATCAGAATCGTGGGAAGAATATCCGGAGTAGGCTACAAGGCCGAGAAAAAGGTGGGACTTCAGTGAAGCTATTAGCAACACCCCCAACACACCACCAAGGTTGTCCCAGAAGGAGAGGAAGTAAAGTGCGAGGAATCGCCGAGATCGGACCGAGGTATAGGCGTGAGAATAGTCCGAGGTATGTCCAAGGTAGGGACCGAGCCGAGTCGGCCAGTATCGCACAGAACAGCGAGAATAAGGAACAAAGAAAAGGACTTAAAGGAAAGCTCGGAAAGTATGCAATAACTGGTATATCTTGTAACTCATGTAACTCGTGATTTTTGGCTGAGGAACGATAGTACAAAGTACCTAGCTTATATACAAGTGACCTAATTGTTAAATAAAGACAATAAAGTCGGACCGAGGTAATGCCAAGGCCGGAACGAGGTGGAATCAATACAAATGATAAAACAATAAGCAATAGAGTAGAAAAGACAAAAGAGATGAACGTCGGCGTAGTACAAAGTACCTAGCTTATATACAAGTGACCTAATTGTTAAATAAAGACAATAAAGTCGGACAAGGTAATGCCAAGGCCGGAACAAGGTGGAATCAATACAAATGATAAGACAATAAGCAATAGTGTAGAAAAGACAAAAGAGATGAACATTGGTGCACTGCGGACCGCCGTGGGAAAGTAATGAGTACCGAAAGAGTCCGCCGATATATCGGCCGAAGGTATGGCCGATAAAGGCGCCGGAAATGTGAGTGCCAAAGTAGGAGTGAATTTGTGAAGTCCAAAGGTATATCGGAAGGGATAAAATAGAGAATGGAGTTTTGGAGCCGCCAGAGGTCGTGGGAACTATCGGAGCCGTGAGAGACCGTGAGAGAAGGTAAGGGAATCTTGAAGAGTCTGGAATGAGCCGGAACATCTCGGAATAATGATGGAAAGGCATGAACGTAACACATGCCACCCACCAACATTATTGATATTTGTTATCATTTTATCCGCTGGGTTGTCAGCAAAGGTTCTTTACATCTTGTTTATTTTCCTACTGATGATATGGTCGCCGATGCTCTCACAAAGGCTTTGCCTTCCACTAAAGTCAGCATTTTGCAGCTGAGCTTGGACTGAGCTTGCTGTTGAGGGGGAGTGTTGGAGTAAATGCCATATTGTTGGGCAAAGCGACTTGTTGCATGATTTATTCTTTGATCCTGTACTTTAGTCTATATTTTGTACACTGTTTCATGTATGCGCATGATGCATCTTTTTACTTATATTTGTACTTACGTTGTAGTGCCTCCCTCAGAGTGTTCTCTTAACTCTGAGGTGAGTTTACTTACTTTTCGTTTACTTATTATGCTAATGGAAGTATGTAGCTTAAGCTTACTGTAACTTTGTTAGCTCTTACAAGTATGTACATGAATGAGGACATGACACCGTTAGTTGAGTTGCAGGCGTCGTGAGGTCTGTTTGGTGCTCGGCTGGCCGGCACTGGTTTTGTCCTCAACAATGTTTCAAGCAATGGAGCTACTCAGACCACGTTCTCTCTCCATAGGGACAAAGCTCTATGGTCCCTTTGTATGATCATATATCTGTGATCAGGGAGTCAGTGTCAGCCTGCATAATATCGTTCAGCGCTGAACACACCATCAGGTAGTACTTGTGTAGTCAATGGTACGTCACTCTGTCCAGAACCTCCCATTCAATTTCCCCATCCCCTTGCTCTGGCTCAATTCTGTTTTTGGGCTCATCCACTTCATCCCATTGATTAGGATCCAAGGGAGCCCCATGTTTCCGATCCATCGGTTTCCAGAAAAATCGAGTGTACTGAGTAGAGTGGTGTCAGAGGGACCTTGACTAGAATGTTGTGCAGTGTGAAAGTCAGAGAAAGCACGAAGGTTGAGGACAAAACGATTCAGTAGGAGATTTGGTAGGCTGGAATAAAGTTGTAATAGGATGATAAGTGACAAGAAATAAAATGAAACATGAATGATAGCCATACACGGAGAGAAGAGAGACAATGAAGGCGAAACTTCTTCTTCTGGGGCGGATATCTGGGAAGTTGTACAATGCATTTATTGGAACTGTCATCCTTGGGAAACACAACTTACTACGCGACTGTGAAATAGTGTGTTCTGGATCGGAGGTCAATAAGAATGATGCATAAAGTGAAACACTGGAACTCACCAGTTGAAAAGCAGCTTGAATGCTTGCGGCTATGAATATAGTGCTAGATATAAACATGACTCAATAAGGGATGCTGGCACAAAGGTTGTAATAAGAACATACAAGAAGTATAGAGTACCTGCATTAAAATTCAAATACATGTTGATAATAAGCCTCTTAGTCAGTAGTCCACTCACCATCATGCAGGACGGTTTCAGCAATGCTACAAAACCCGGATTTTCGGGATTGCATAACATGGTGAGCCGTTCTGACCAAAGTCAAGATGAAGATAATAGTCTCAAACGTCAATTGCAAGAGGGAGCAATCACAATAACTGATATATATAGATTGAGTTGACTGGTAATCTAACCAGTGAACCAAAGACTCACAACTGACCAGTGACATTGAAGAGCAATCAGTATAATGAATAAACAGGAGGAAGAAATAGTGGGATGCTGACATTTGAATCTCAAGGTTTCCACCTGCAAAACATGGTGTGAATAGCTCAGCATATTTCCTTGACTGATAGTTATTGTACTTGAGAAGAATAGCTCCATAGACCAACAAAATATGAACATCCTACTTCAGAACTGCAATGATGCAAAAATGACGCACCACAAAATTATCAACCATATCCACAATGACAAATGGGCAGAGCCCAATAAGTAGTATTCGCTTTTGGCCAAAGAGTGCATAAACCCTTAAAATGGAAAGTACTATGGCAGCAAGCAACTCTCAATCCAGACTCATTTGACAAGGAATGAAGATGACATACTTACATTTTCCTGCTGCGCTAGCAATACTATTGGAAACACGTGCAATGGAAGAAAGATCTCTACAGCTGAATATAATATTCTCAGTCAAACACCCCAAGAGCAAATATAAATGGAAAATAAACCTTATATTCGTCATTTCTCCCAGTGGGAGCATTATGACCAACTGAAAAAACCGTAGCTGTCATAAGGCTGTAGCGACTCAGATAGAATGAATAATGTAGAGCCGCCAGTCAGTCGGCTGAACCATATTGATTGAACTTCAGTAGACAGTGTGAGGACAAAGTCGTAGAAGTATAAAACTGTGGTTTCGAGTATGAGCCGGCACACTCACTCTTTTTTCAGAAGGGAATCTCACCGAAGATAGATAATGTTGCATAGTTTGTCAACAACCTATAATGTTGATGTGACATGAAGACCTTCAATGAAGGAAACCTACTACTAGGCTGTTCAACATACTGGATAAATTGAAGCTCAGTAATCTCTTCAGCAATAGCCTGATCATTGGAGAGTATGACATGTTAAAGTAGAGCACTCAGGACCACCACTGCGAGTATAAGTACTGTGCCAGTGGTAGGAGAATGGTGTAT
>JADNRY010000862.1:0-23399 GCA_015501585.1 Rhodocollybia butyracea | reverse complement strand
TGGGTCTGCGCGTGCATGGTTTATCACCATATTGGCAAGGATCTCAAGGATTATGCCTTTTGCTACTTGAGAATGGGTATATCAACAATGAAATTGCTTTTATTTGGATTATCCTCCAAGTTTCAAGCTTTGTAGATAAGAGATCTGTTATTTGGGCAGGGAGCATAGTCAGACATTGTTCAAGGGCGGCGCAGCATTAGCAATTGCAAGATCCAAAGCAGAAATGGATTATGAGCTATGTTGTGAAGATACCAGTCCTCGATGGGTGATATTGAGTGGATAATCGTTGATAATCGGCGAGATACACAGGCGCTTCCCTTTTCAGAATTATTTATTTATGTAAAAAAAAATTTGTGCCGAACAACAGTTTCCATAACCGCTGTAATGGCTTTGGGCGGCCATCAGTTTGCTGTCAAAAAAACTGTCAAGGCCACGCAAGCACATCAGTGTTACCGATTCGAGATCACCCACCTCTTGTTGCACCTCTAATGCGTGGATTATTGGTGCTGTACATTCTTTTCACCACATGGCATTTATCCATCTTAATAATACTTCCATTTTTGTAGCCTCGTTTTTTACATTTCGTCAGCGTTGTTGCAGTGCACAATCCATAACTAGCGTCTTGCAGGACTCATACCTGCCACACGCTTGGCGCGGTGGCCCACACTTGCAAGTAAAACATGGGGCTCATCCAAAGATAATAGGTTACCATAATTTGGCCATATCGAGCCCTTGCAACTGTATTTGGGCTCAAGACCAGTTCAACCTCCATGGCAACAAAATACACCATAACTCTCTATTTAACACTAATAACTGACTTTGGTTTCTACTATGCCGGGGTGAGTACTTGAGCTGTCAACTTAGGATCCTGTAGCAGCAAGGACAGGACTGTTGCATCATCCTATAGTGGCTCAACTTTCCCATTGGCATTCCGCCCATTTGTTTGGCTTCACTTGCAGCAGCGCTAACTATTGTACATCACCTGTTCTTTTGAGTTCATCACTAACAATTGGTAGATTGAGATTGCATGGTCTACCGAAAAATTTGCTGCACATGGTCTCAATTAAAATAACAATTTATCTATATCAAGTGCTTTGCCCGGATTACAGAAAGGGCTAATCTAGATAAAGCAAAGACTACTGCGCTGTGCACCAATGGGAAATGAAAGCACTGTAGGTCTACATATAACTGTTTCACAATAACTCAACAACTCTGTTATCATAGAGTAAAAGCAAGTATCATGCCAGATACTGACATCCAGATGTTACCATGTCCAAGACATACCGTGCACAAGCCCTTGTGAGCTCAATGAGATGGACTGGGATGAAGAAAGTTTAAATGGTAACACTGACAAGGCTAAAAATCATGGCGCAGCACAGACCAGGAATCCCAGACCCAAGCAGAGGAAAGGTCCTCAAATGGTGAGTAGAAGAACAATCTTCAAGTTTGAGTGTCGGGTACGAGTCCCCCAGTAGTGACGGTTGGGATAGACCTCCCCAGGCATGTGCAAGTAGTTTATCGCTTTTTACTCAAACGAACTCACAGCTTTTCAAACCACAGAACATGCAGAAAATTGTGAACCCTGGAGGAGGGTCTAGTGGGAATGTGAACATACTGACTGATTCGCAGACTCTGGTAAGTTTCAGGCCAGATTTGTGCCCGGATTCATCAACGTCTTCCCACAGAACAATACCTAACCAGGAATGGATAGTGAACTGTTGCAGAAAGTAATAAAGAAGTTATGTAGGGAATGATGTGCCCACTCAAGATGGTGTCAAAGAGCATAAGGCTGTTTTCTTTTACCATTGTATCACCATCAGCAAAAGTCCCAGCTCATGGCCCCGCCTGCCAACGACCTCACATCCCTTCCCATGTCATGAAACTGGGAGAAATTATAAAATCGTTCCAAATCTGGAACAAAGTTACCAGTATGTACAATTATTAAAACATGCCACAGTATATACAATCCCCCCATGTTCAAGATTATCTACATATTCTCAAACATTTACATGCTATCAAACATTCAAGGCTATTTACATACCATCAAAGGTTTGAGAATATTTACATATAAGCCCAAGATATAAGTGTATCTACACATGCTCTCAGGATTTAAAAGTATTTACACACACTCCCAACATTGACCAGTGTTTCACATGCTACTAAAGGTTTACAAGTTTCTACATGCACTCCAAAAATTCCAATGAATTACAGACATCAACACAGTGTTTACAAATATAAGAGCCCAGTACAGTAGCAATAGTACAACGACAACTTGAGCAATACAGCAAGGATACAAAAAAACATATACTTTTCATGCCAGTCAGTAGCAACTCGACTGATGACACAAAAAAACTCACATTTACCAATAAAGAAGGTTGTTTATTCTCATTGGTTCTAATAAGTCAGATTAGGAAAGTGATAAGAAGATAGACTTACCTATCGACGTGCTTCATATAATGAACTAGGCTGTAAGGCAAAAATCAACATATGAAGGCTCAAGAGAAGGATTAGCACATATGTTTGATGTAGCAGCAGACGTCTTGAATGAAAATAAAACATGAGATTAGCACCAGGAAAGAACAGCTGAAACTAACAGGCTTGGGGTAGAATCACAAGTCAATTGCAATAAGATGGCTCAAAGGAACAACCTACAAACCTGAGATTTGGGACAAGGTTTAGAAGTAATCATCTAGAACAAACATTAATCAAGTTATGTTGTACATAGAGGAAACAATGTGGGGCTGCAAAGAAGCAGATGAAACAGGTTTGCTGGCTGACAAGGCAGATGAAACCGGTTTGCCGGTGATTTGAGATTGACGACTTGCACTAGCCTAACAAAAACAGGTGACTTGAAGGAAACAAAGGGGAAGGAAACGTACAAGAGCCACAGGTGCTTTCGGGAGTCGAGCCTATGGGGATGTGAAAATCAGAAAAAATAAAAAGAAATGACCACAGAACACTTTTGTTACAGTCAGATAGAGCACCGAGTTGTGTCAGGCTATCAAATGGATGTAAGGGAGTGATAAGAAAAGATAATGAAGCAAACCTACAGAAGATGCAGATGGTTTCGGACATTAAGACTACAGGGATGTGAGTATCACAGAAAGAAAAGGGGAAGACCGTTACATACTTTCACGCCACTTGGATGAGCATTCGAGTTGCGTTCAGGCTAGGAAATGGATATCAGTATCTCATATGTTCAAGAAAAATGTAAATAAATACTGAGTTAGTAAGATCTCTGATTGTAACGCCTCCTCCCCATCTTGCCTGATTCCCTTCCGGCCGCGCCTTATGGCGCGGCCTTAACTTTTGTCGCATCGCGACTCTTATCTTATCTTATCTTACGATTAGATATCATTTCTATTCTATTCATTTCGATTACTATAACTAGTCGAATTACATAAATTACTGTAGTTCTTCTACACTACGAGTACACAATCGCATAGCCTTTGTCGTGCTCTTTCGTGTGAACGTAAGACTCTCGCCTAAGGGCGTTATACTTTTTTGAGCATCAAAAATCTTTATTAAAAGATTGTGTGCACAAAACTACGAGAAGTAATAACTACTCGACTAGAATTATAAAGTAATCTAAAAAATTATCACCACTCTTACTCCGCATCAAAAGCGCCAAGCAAAATCAACAAAAGTTCGATCACATGGACCAAAACAGGAACTCAGAGAAGTCCCAACGAGATGCGAGCAATCGCCACTCACAACATGGTGATGCCACGTCACCAATAAATTCACACGACGGTAGTCATAGTTCACGACTACCACCGTATGCAGGACAAAGTCCTGAAATTGAGCCGTCTAACGACAGGCAGAATGTAAGTGATGTCGAAGACATCCGTGAGCGTGCGTCAAATACGACACACGATAAACTTTCTGAGTCTAATGAGTCTCAGGGAGCCTTTAGCAATAAAGGCTTCGCAGACATGAATGACCTCAAGGAGGCCATGCAAGAACTATCGCAGTTCTATGGACAAGGTGCGCAAGCACTAAACCGTATAGCTACCGCGGTAGAACGTTGGTCCGGACCATCCGGAATGAGTAAGTCCAGACCGTTACCAGATACTGGTAACCTTACGAGCATAGCAATGCCCGTAGCCCGACCGCCAGCAGTAACGCCAGCGGTATTACAGGCGGCATTACCGCCTGACAACGAACAAACAAGTCGTTGGGAAGGCATAAAGCCTACCACACATCCGTTCCGTCAAACGATGGGAATATACGAACCACCAGGTGCCCGAGATCGGAGACCTAAAGAATCTTTCAAGCCAATACATAACGTATGGCATACGGATTCATTCGATCCGATAGACCCACCTGAAGGTGAAGGTCTATTTGACAACCTTGAAACCGAGGTTGTAGAAGAAGGTGATCGCCAAAGCGATCCCTATAATAACTTTGGCAACTTTGTAACGATAAGGAAGAATCAAACTTCCCAAACGAACAAAACGCCAAATAAAGGAGTTCATGCAAATGAAAGCCCAGTCATCGACTTATCAAACTCGACAATGGGTAAATCAAATGAACCCCAGACGCTTCGTTACTCTCCAGTAATAAGGCAAAACATCTTCACAGGAAGAATGTCTCCGGCCCCAAGAGGACCGAGATCGTTACCTACTCCGCCTACAATTAGTATACGGAAAAATGACCCCATCCAACGGACAGAGTCAACAATAGTGGGACCATTGAGAAATGAGTCCCTTATCAAAGCTCACGAAGCATTCATTCAAGAATTGAATGAACATTATCGTAAAAACCAACCATTGGTTGATGTTAGTATTCCTACACAAGGAATACAAACGAAAACGATAGCGCCGTCAGCACCGATAACGGTACGTATGGCACAAACACAGACAACGACACAAGTCGTTCGTCAACAAAACACGCAAGGACCTGGTCCGAGCACAATGGTAATACATACAGTAGTACCACCCGCACAACAACAGTTACCTCCGGTAACTCTTACACAGCAAGTACAAACAGTACCTGCTAAAATGAAGGCTTCTGTAAAGAAAGAGCCAATTACTACGGTGATCCCACCAGTAACAATACAACAAGCAGTACCACAAACAGTAGTACTACCAACACTGCCAGCTACAATAGTACAGGCATCGCCAATAGTAGTACCAACACCGGTACCACTGATAAATGAAGTACAGAATAATACTGCACTGACGGCGATAAGATCGCCTAGTATGCCGCTCCCGAACGGGATAACGAGCGATTGGGAAAGTCGCGTAGCGATTCAGAGACAACACAACTATAGTCTCAGAACATCCGGTATGATACCGGATGCATTCCCTGACCAGATGGTAGGATTCAATGACGACGGCATCCCCGTCGACAAACTAACTACTCCACGAGAAGTTTGGGATCGGGAGTATAATAATACCTCCTCAAAGCAAGCTCAATCGTCGCAACCCTACAAGGGTGGCAGAGTTAGGTATGCCTCCGGCACACCTGGAGATCCTGATGATAACTCCGACAGCTCTGACTCTAGCGATAGAGACAAGAAGCGTAAAGGTACGCCTTGGTCTGATGAATCATCAGACGATAACGACAAGGAGTCCGATTCTGACTCCTCATCTAACGATTCCTGGGTGAATTATATAATTCAACCACAGGCAAATCTTAGTAAATCGCAACAGCGTAAGGTGCGACGAAAACTTGCAGCTAAACTGCGAGAGAAAACAGGGGATGACGAACGTCGTGCCCGATGGAAACACCAGGTACACAGAGTGTATCGACGTATGGTACGTCATGCAGTGGGGAAACCCGTCACAAATACAGACGGAGCTAAGAATATCAAGCTCCCAACGCCTGAGGCATACGATGGTACGCCAGACGTAGAAATTTTCGAGAGATGGTTAGCCATCCTTCTCAGATGGATGGCTGTAAATCGCTATTGTGGTAAAGACCACGATAAAACACGCCTCCAGGTATTGGGGTTATTCCTCAAGGACAAAGCCCTTGATTGGTACAACGACGAAGTCGATGGACCTCATAGGATCACAATATCCTGGAAATTCGAAGACGCCATAATAGGAATCTTCGATAGATGCGTACAAGCATCTACAATACATCAAGCTGCTCAGCAGTTTGAACAAGTAATATACTCGCCCGCTAAAGGCGTACGAGATTATCATGCCACCCTATTAAGATGGGCGGCAAGGATGCAGCAGCCGCCTAATTCGGCTGCGATGCGCAATCGATTCATTAATGGGTTACCCATTACGATACTGAAACATCTAGCGAACCAAGGCATCGTTCCAGAGTATGCTAAACTCAGAACGATGGTCAAAGCGGTTACTAGACTCGAGGACAATCGTCATCTCGAAGATTACTACGTGACTTCACGTAAGAAACCGAGCTCTGAAGACTCGAAATATATCACTAAGCGAATACGCCGTGAAGCAAAAGTACAACCAAGTGGTAGTACAGGACCATATAAATATGGTCCAGTGCTCGTCAAAGGACGACCATTTCAACTGGTGAAGCATCGCTTCTCCAATAATAAATCGAAGCCCGTACGCACTGAGAATACACTCAGAAGCACGGGACAGGTAACGAACTCTAAGAGTTCAAGACCTAAACCGTCTAGTGACACAAGCACTAGAAAACTCTGCTACGGATGTGGCAAACCGGGACATTTTGCAAATGACCCTACTTGTGAACGATACGGGCAACCCCGCATGTATGTCATCCAAGAAGAGGATGAACAAGAGGAGATAGAATCTCCTCCGATAGTCGAAGAAGAGATTCAAAATGATGAATCTCCGAACATAACTGATCCTAATGACGAGGAATCGTCCGAAGGAGAATACACCCTCGAACCATACGAGGATGAATATGTCGGTCGACTATATGACGACGACGATGACTTTAGCGACTACTATGGTCGCATAATGGAACCGGTTCAGACCGATTCTGAGGATTTTGAAAATCCATTAGATGATTGCGGACCACCGGTCTGCATAGAAGAGGATATGGATGATGATTTATTCTTATCCATAGATCCTCACTATCATTCATTCATAATGAATGAAGATCGGTTGACTGCTATCAGTCACCATGAAGACGAAGAACCAAAACCTGAAAAAGGTAAAGGTTTTCGAACTTCAAGTAAACAAATGCCGCGACCAAATAGAGGTCCAGCGAAAGATCGTCGTCCAATGACAGCGATAGTAAATATCGGGGGAGTCGAAGCGTTTACGCTATTCGACTCCGGATGCACAATAGAGGCATTAAGCCCCTCGTTTGTTCGCATAGCGAACATAAAAGCTCATCAGCTAGCTGATCAGCATTCACTACAACTAGGAACGGTAGGAAGTAAAGCCAAATTCAATTTTGGCACGAGTGTAAATACCTCATATGGAGGTATTGATGAAAAAGTATACTTCGACATTATAAATGTCGATAGATACGATGCGATCCTAGGAACGCAATTCATGCGTAAGCATGGAATACAACTCGACTTCGATAAGGATGTAATCCTTATCAAAGGAAAGGTAGCACCATATCTTTCCGTGGGGGAGGACGCAATGGAATTTGCGCGCCGAACCGCAATGAAAAAGGAAACCCTTAACGGGAAATTCCGAAGAACGGAAACGCAAGCTAGTAAAGAGTGACTAGCTGCAGTTTCAACTTCAAAGAAGTCGAAAAATAACGAAATTCCAATAGTGGAAATTGAGACGATAGTGGACGAAGAACATCTTCGTTCAGAATTACAACGCTCCGCAAGGAGCTTTCCGCACCATTTCCCAGTAATACTGGAGAAATATGATGAAAATGATTCATCACAAACACCGAAAACAACTATGTTATCGGCAGAAGACCTCGACAATTATGTCGAAGTCTTACAAGAAATATCTCGTGAAATGTTTCCCGAGAGTGTGCGCAAACAAGTTAAGCTTAGAGCTCAACGAGAAAAGGAGAAGGACAATTCTCCTGAATCCGAACCCGAATCAGGGGACGAGGAATTCAAGGCAGTTCAAGAGGACAGCCCGATAGACTTTTCCTCGCTACAAAAGCAAGGACCATTTACGGATGATCAAATACCGATGATCCACGCGATGATAATCGATGAGTATAAAGATATACTCGGGGGAGTACCAGAGGTACTCCCACCACTACGAGAAATCAATCATCGAATTAAACTAATCGATGAACAACGGCGATATAATTATTATATGCCTAGGTGCCCAGATCATCTAAAAACGCAACTTACTGATAAAATCGGTAAATACACCAGATCAAACTGGTGGATACAGCAACCTGCTCCGCAGGCTGCACCTATGCTTTGTATTCCAAAGAAAAATGGTACACTACGTACCATTATTGACTATCGTCAACGGAACGATAACACGGTAAAGGATGTCACTCCTTTCCCTGACCAGGATAACATCCGAACGGATGTAGCCAAACATAAGTATCGATCCAAGATCGATCTTAGTGATGCGTACAAACAAATTCGTACTGAAGCAGGCGATGTGTGGAAAACAGCATTCGCCTGCATCTTCGGGACATTCGTCAGTAATGTCATGATGATGGGGGACTGTAATGCCCCAGCCACTTTCCAGCAAATGATGACATTCATCTTTCGCGACGCTATCGGAAGATATGTACACGCATATCTCGACGATATCTTTGTCTTCAGTGATACACTAGAAGAACATGTTAAGCACATCAGAGATGTACTTGATCGCCTTAGGAAGCATCATTTCTTCCTTCGAGCCGCTAAATGCGAGCTCTTCTCTGCTACAGTGGACTGTCTTGGACATTCCATAGACGATAAAGGTATCCACGCGGATACCGACAAGATGGACAGGATTCGCGAATGGCGAACTCCGCGTACGTTCAACGACGTACAACGATTCTTGGGGTTAGTACAATACATAGCCCCGTACATGCCAGATGTAGCCCAGTATACTGGACCACTGTCTATAATGACAAGGAACAATGTTCCTTTCGTATGGATGCCAGTCCATGAAACGTGCTTTCAGCACATCAAAAGACTGGCAACCAAGGCTCCAATACTGAAGCCTATAAATACTAATAAAGACGAACCTATATGGGTCATCTGCGACGCGTCGGTATCCGGCGTCGGATGCATGTACGGTCAAGGACCTACATGGCAACAGTGTAGGCCTGCCGGCTTCATGTCCAGAAAGTTTACTGCAGCGCAGCATAACTATAGAGTTTTCGAAATAGAAACTCTAGCTATCCTCGAAGCTCTTCTCAAATGGGAAGATAAACTTCTTGGATATCGAATTCATGTGGTCACTGACCACAAAGCATTAGAATTCTTTCTAACGCAACAAAAATTGTCCAGTAGACAAGCTCGATGGATGGAATACCTATCCAGATTTGATTTTGATATACGTTATATCAAAGGAATAACCAACAAAGTAGCCGACGCATTATCGCGCTACTACGAATCTGACGCGATTCATGAATATCATGAACCGCATGAATATGTAAATGCGGATATACGCATTGACAAAAATCTGGACGATCTTCCACAAGGAAGAGTCGAAGAATTGGCTAAGGAACACTTAGCCAATATAGAGTTAAGGCGCTCATCACGCCTGCGCGGTAAACAAACGGCGCAACATCCAATAGTCGAACCCGTCGAACGACGAGACGAAGAGGCTGCAGAAATGCAAGCCAATGCGGAAATACAGGTACCAAAGGTACCAGTAATCCTCCCAAACGAGGAAGACATTAATGTCTTCCAATCAAGACCTAGAGGTGTAGAACCTCTAACAATTCTACCCGAAAGGGATGAATTTATCGAAGAAGTCAAGCGGTTATATACCGATGACCCATTGTTCTGCAAGGTACTCAGTAAACCTGAGCACCATAAACCATTCTCAGTAGAAAATGGTTTAATCTACACGAAAAATCGTGGCGGAGAAATAGTTCTCTGCATTCCGTCTGGCCGAGCGGCCAATGGAAAGAGCTTGCGAGGCATAATAGCCGAACAAGCTCACGAAGTAATTGGTCACTTCGGAGGACAACGAACCGCCGACTATGTACGACGATGGTATTGGTGGCCACGGGTCAATGGCAACATTGAAGAATTCTGCAAGTCTTGTGAGACTTGCCAGCAAATTAAAACAAGCAATCGCAAACCAATAGGTTTGCTACATTCGCTTCCGATCCCCACGAAACCATGGGAATCAATTGGAATGGATTTCATAGGTCCATTCCCAGAATCGCAAGGATATGATTACCTGTGGGTAGTCATTTGCAGGATGACTTCACGAGTACATCTTATACCCGTGAAAACAACGATAACTGCATCGCAATTATCATGGATCTTCGTAAAGGAGATCGTAAAATTACATGGACTACCTAAGTCCATCGTCTCAGACAGAGACTCGAAATTCACGTCACGATGGTGGCGTGAAGTACACCACTTACTAGGAGCAAAGCTCCTAATGTCTACATCATTCCACCCCCAAACGGATGGAATAACTGAACGAGTAAATCGTTCAATTGGCCAAATCTTACGGTCAATGGTCGAAGCAGACCAAAAAGACTGGGTAGAAAAATGCCCAATGATGGAATTCGCATTGAATTCCAGCGTAAACGAGAGCACAGGGTATGCTCCCTTCGAGGTAGATGGAGGGTACATGCCATCCATGGTTCGCGAATACCCGAGCGATGCAAAAGTCTCGCCGGGTGTACGCGAATTCGCAGATCGTGCCCTGCAGCACCTCTCTGATGCCCACGATAGTCTTATCGAGGCAAGGGTAAAACAAACCTTCCATGCTAATAAGCACAGAAGGGATGAACCCGAAATTAAACTAAATGATTTAGTTTACTTATCGACAAAAAACTTAAATTTGCCGAGGGGGAGGGCTACCAAGCTCTTACCAAAATTCTTAGGACCGTACCCCGTCGTCGAGGTACACCCAGATTCGTCTAACTACCGAATCGGATTGCCAACAGAGTTGGCAAAGCGTGGAATACACAATAACTTCCACGCGTCGCTAATACGCAAGCATCATCCTAACGATGATGCATTATTCCCTATGCGCTCTGTAGCAGAGCCATACGATTTCGGCGAACCATCCACAGTGGAATGGTTAGTCGATGAAATAATCGGACATCATTGGGACGGCCGAAAAATACTATTCCATATTAAATGGAATCTTGGTGATATCACCACAGAACCGTACACAACGTGTAAGGAACTAGTCGCTCTAGATAGATATCTAGAACTTCAAGGCGTCGACGACTGGCGACGACTTCCACGGACGACCGGTTAGGTCTCCATTCCAATCAAAATATTCTATATAATAGAATCACACAGAAGCAACGGCATCTGCTTCTTTTAGTAAAAGATTGCCCCGACAATCACATTTGGTGGCTGTACCTTATGTACAACCACGATCGGGCAACGCCTCATGTCGTGCCTATAAAAAGGGAAAGAAAAATTTATCTTTCCCAACTTACTCTTTCACCATCATGGAGAAAGACACGCCGTCGAAAGACAACGAAACACCGTCACTGCCTCGGCAGCAACAATGACAAAACGATGGCGCTGGGCAACCAGCACTTTCTCCATCCTCTATACCGGCTCAACTGAGCAATCAGTTGATACCTAATCAACGAACGGTTGGCGCGTCGACGAACCCGCCAGCACAACTTGTGTTCGGCACAGCGAACGCATATCCTGCTGAACCAGCGGGATTACAACAAGCCAGTAACATGGCAGGTACGGGGTCATCATCGATGGCATTCAACCAGGTATCCAACAACGTTGGACACCAATTATCGTGGACATTCCACCCTAATATAGGGTGTCGTCTTCACGAGATTTCGAACATGGGGATTTGTCCTCATTGCCAAAACTTCCTCCAGCATTCGACGGAGGCATTCGTTATGGCGGACCCTAGTTGGACCGCCGCTGGTAACGCTCAAGAGGAGTACTACCGGCAACACCATCGACACAACGTGTCGAACAACGAAAACGAATCAGCGGTGCAGCTGGCTATCCAGCTTGGCACCGCTAGCCGTGACTTATCGTCTCTTACGAGACGGTATACTGATCTACAGCGCGACTACGATGACGCAGCGCGCGAAATTCGCAGCCTCCAAGAGAGGTGCGACAGATACTCAGATGAGTTGGAAGGATACCGACGGTATTCATCCACCAGACATGGTCATGGATCTCCTCGTTATGAGGAGGAAAGCCAGTCTGGGAAACGACGAAGGGTAGAAGCTCCGGCTTCAACCGTATTCTCGTCTAACGACGACTCAGTGTCATTCGACATTGATAGTAGCGCAGGTCCAATGGACCTGGACCCATCAACGACAGGAGCACCTGCTCCGTCGTCTTCCTACGCAGGAGCGGTACTTAGTACCAATCCTGCTTCGTCTTCTACCATTCCTCCTGAAACTCAGGAGGACGCTCCGGCAGTACTGCCAGCACTCCCTCATCGAAGGAGTGATGGTGGCTACTTTGCCACCGATGGCTGGATTCGCTACGGCGAAGATGCCAATCTCGTCGAAGTCAATGACAATCGACGACTTCCCATTTCTTATGGGATTCACACCGCTCGCAAGGCTACCCTCGCTAGAGCAGAAAATCTTATATTCCCGGCTAACAGCCGAGAAGTCATCTGGTATCTTAGGATACTTCGCGAACCCACGTTCGCAAGTAGACATGGCTACAACACCTCACGGCGTTGGACCCTATACCGGGTCTTAGACCAGGAAGTCCGATCCCTCCGAAGAGGAGATCTAACTCACATAAGTGAGTTACAACGAACTCTGCTCGTCAACTGGTTTGAACCAGTTTTCGTATCGATTGCCCGAACTGCTAAGCAGGACAAGGCTGCTGGCATCACTGCTGGCACTCTGGATGGAGAAAACTCCGTCCAAAAGAAGAAAAAAGGGAAAGGCCGTATGAAGCCCGCCCCTGTAGGCTGGTCCAGCAGTACTGCTGCCGGACCCTCATCCATTCGAATGGCTCCTGCGGGCACTGCACCGCGAGCCGAACTCTCACCGCCGTCCCGACATGGTACGGCCGATGCCTGGGCGGCATATCTTGTCACCCCACAAGGGTTGACCGTGCGCCCTTCGGGCATCGTGTACCGTGAAGACGGTGCAGTAAGCGAACGCTCCATTCGTGGACGCCAGCTGATCAACCCCAGGCGGCCTGATCCGCCTTCTGGAACCCCTCTGGACGTATCGTCCAGATATTTGCTGTTGGCGTCGGAGGTTATCCTCCGTCACCATTATTATCGCCATTTAGTGGCTACGGGGCGAATTACAATCGCCTCGCCTCCTCCGCCGCGAACATCGTTCGCTAATTACCTCAATGGCACCATTGAGGATGTTGCCCGATTCTTTGCTGAGCAAGGAATCTCTGTTGCGGATCTCGAAGATTCCGCGTTGTATGCAGCCACCTGGCTGCAAACATTCAATCCGCGTAATGCGGAAGCAGCATTAGCTGCCTCAATACTCAGGGGACGTATGCCCCCTCATATTCGTCTCCCTGCAGGGATCAACGATCACTATCGTACCCTTACGGGTACAATAGACAATCGTCCGCCGGCCATCACTGATGTCCAGCTTACTCCAACGGTGGTGCCTACGGCACCGCAAGTATTCAACCCGCCGCCTGTGCCTGTGCCACAGGCTTCATCTATTGCATCGACTTCGTCGATGACAAACAACACCGCTGCTGGAGCCACTGCCCCAGCTCATCCTTCATCTGGAACTGCTCCCGCAGGACCGTCTTCATCATCTGGAGATACGTCTCCCCAGATGGATGAATCTGATGGATAATCCCCCCCAGTAATACGTCTTATTGGGGATTTATCCCATCATATCGTTTGATTAGTACCCTAGGTACTAATCTAGTGGGGGAGGGTGTAACGCCTCCTCCCCATCTTGCCTGATTCTCTTCTGGCCGCGCCTTATGGCGCGGCCTTAACTTTTGTCGCATTACGACTCTTATCTTATCTTATCTTACGATTAGATATCATTTCTATTCTATTCATTTCGATTACTATAACTAGTCGAATTACATAAATTACTGTAGTTCTTCTACACTACGAGTACACAATCGCATAGCCTTTGTCGTGCTCTTTCGTGTGAACGTAAGACTCTCGCCTAAGGGCGTTATAGATTTCCAAACTCAGATATGGGGCAGGATGTGGGGATGGCTGGGGGGTCTCAGTGTTCGTGGATTTCTACTGTAGTAGCTTCACCGTCAAAATTAACATGATCTCGGCACCTTGTGAAATACTCAATTCAGCTCCTGATTTGTGACAATGTTGTAGTTTGAAGAGCGTGGGCTTTGTGGCAAGATCGCGCTGGTGTTCAATGGATACTAGTAGCTTAGGAATATGCAATGCTGGTAAGCACAACAAATCTCATAAAATGTGGCGGCCGGGCCGCCAGGAGATCTGAATTATTTTACTCTTAATCATAGAATCTAGATGTTGTGGACGGCGTGTATACTGGAGACCTTGTCTCTACTCCACTTGACATTACTCTGCGTCTGTTTAGTCGGAACTTCTTCCTCGTATCTTCATTGGCAACAAATTTTCTAACTACTGTAGTCATTATATACAAGAGCTGGTAAGTAGAGCCCTTTGGAAGTTCGATATCATCATATTCAATACTGATCCATTGGGGCAATAGGCTACTAGATTTCAACATGATCAGACACTCAGGCACAGATGAGCAGACTACCCGCTCTCCATATTTGCTGCTCGTCATTTTAGTGGAGTCGGGAGCCATCTTTTGCATCATACAGGTATGGCCTTCGAGGAATTATGGACATTACCAAATGACATCTTGACGCTAGGGAGGATGCTGTGCACTGAGCATCCACCTTTCATCTGCAACATTAGATCCAGTGACTTCTCTGGCCACGATATCTAACATTATTGCTAATGTGGCCATCATAATGCTGGTAAGCTGGTATACTACAATACTCTCTTAGGGGCTCGCTGCTAATCCAATATGGTAAGGGGGGCCGGGCCGTGATGCCGTTACATCGGGTTGGTCGGTTGGTCTGTTGGTCGGCGCCTAAAAAAAATTATAGTGGTAATTTTTTCAACAATGAACAATCCTTAGGTGGGTGACAATTTACCTGACCTTATTTAAACTCCGCTACCTTATGGCTACCTTATGTATTAAATCTACCTTAAACTACCTTAAACGACCTTTAAGGACCTTAAAGGACCTTATTGAACAATTTACCTTATTTGACCTTATTACCTTATTGTACCTTATCTTAAAACCAAAAGATATAGAGCTCACGCTTGCCCCAATTGCTTACCAGCATTCCCTATGCAATATTCCAGTTAATTTTGGTAACATAGAATGCTAATTCATATGTAGGCTATACTTGAGCGATACCATTTGGCATTTCAGCCAAGTTCTTGTTACCATAAGCACCCAATTAGCTCCTAATAGGCTGGTCATCGGATGATCCAAACCTGGTGTATTGTTGCACAATACTTCCACTGGACAGAAGTTGGCAAAGTGCTGCTACATACGTTCCTTCATGTACAACCTTATTAGATGAATTAGTGGGTTAAATGGATAACTCGGCCACAACTACTTAGTATAGAACTAAGAATACTTGTCGGTACTTGGTAATCTTAGAAATAATGTTTGAGCATGTTTGTAGATGGTGGGAAATCCTTGATCACATTCGTAAGGTAGCGGACTGACGATTTCAATATAAATAAGGTAGCGGAGTTTGAAAAATAAGGTCGAGCCTGGTCGACTTTGATGGCTTCATTTTTGAAGTATTTCGCCTGGGTTCAAGGACACTAGTACTTGGGCATATTAAGCCAGCTCTAAATTGATAAATGAAGCAAGGTATTACTGATTTTTAGCCGTCAAATGTTTTATACCTTACTGACAATTTGATCAACTTGATGGCGCTGGGCGGTCACTGAGGTATCACAAATCTAAGCTCACCTGCTTAATGTGTTGATAGGGGAAGTAAGAAGCTAAGTGTGAGAGAGAGATGCTTGTATGAAGACAATAAGATGTTCTTGAGTCTGGGGACTGTAGGAGCAGACCCCACTACTTATATACATGTGTAACTAAATAGGACCCAGAGTACTTTACTCTGGGTAGTTCCAGAAGGTTCTACCTACTCTGGGTAGTTCTAGAAGGTTCTACTGTCAAGGTGAAACTATCTGTCAAAAGGTGTCACCATCTGTCAAAGGTGACACTGTCTGTCAAGGTTAGACAGTAATACATCTGGTATCTATCTACTTTAAGTAATAAATAAGATATAGATCTAATGTAATGATAAGCCCATGGCACAGATAAGATATTGATAGATAAGATAAAATATAAGATAAAGCAAATGAATAGAAATCTGTGACATCACCCCCCCTTTAGATTTGAGCTCTGTTGAGAAATCAGAGTTTAATCATCAAATTCCATCATCCTCACAGCTTTGAGGCCTTTTGCTTTGTACTTTCTTATCATCTCCTGAGCATTCCTTAAATTTCCTTCAGGTTCCCAGGTATCATGATCACGAGTGAATCCTTTCCATCGTACAAGGTATTGGGTGGTTTTTCCACGAACTCTGTGTTGGAGAATTTCTTCCACAACCCACTCCTCTTGTCCACCAATTGTAACTGGTTGAGGTGTGGGACTCTTTTGCCCAACAATAGTTGGTTCATTATAGGTGGCTAGTTTGCTGGCATGAAATACAGGGTGTATTGCACGGTACTTTTCTGGCAACTCCAGTTTGAATGTTACTTCAGACAACTTTTCAATAATTTTGAATGGTCCTTCATATCGAGGCCGGAGTGCTCGTTCTGTAGTTTGGTAGTCCTTGAGATTTAGTAATACAAGGTCTCCAACTTTGAATGGAATGTTCTGTACACCCAGGTCATAGTACCATTTCATCCGCTCAGCTGCTAACTTTAGAGCTGCTTTTGCCTGCTCTTGGGCTTCAAATCTTCTTTGCATCATGTCATTTAGGTCAATTGGAAGACCCTCCTTTAATAATGTTGGACCTGCACGGAGATGACGTCCATATTCCAAGAAGAATGGACTCTCCTTTGTGCCCTCATGTGCTAAGTTGTTGTAGGCAAATTCTGCTGTACTTAACAGTTTTGCCCAATCACTGAGATTATAATCAACATAGCACCTAAGGTACTGTTCCAGAATCTGATTAACACGTTCAGTTTGACCATCTGTCTGTGGGTGGTATGCAGTAGACATTGTGGATTGAATTCCAAGTAGTTTGCACCATTCTTGGAAAATCTCCCCTGCAAACTGTGGTCCTCGGTCAGAGATGATCTGTAATGGTAGTCCATGCAATGGATAGATCCTGTCATAGAGTAGTTGTGCCAGATCTTTGGCCGAAAATTTCACTGTAATGGGATAGAAGTGTGCCCTTTTTAATAGGCGGTCCACCACTACACATATTGCATTGTACCCATTAGATTCTGGTATCTGAGTGATCAGATCAATGGTAATGATCTCCCATGGTCCATTAGCACCATGTTTGGTTGTAAGGTCCCAAAAGGCTTTTGTGGGCGGTTTTTCATCCGCTGACATGTGTCACAACCTGTGACATAATGCTTTACAAAGATTGACATCCCTGGCCACCAGTAATTTCTAGAGATGAGTTCATATGTTTTCCATCTGCCAGGATGTCCTGCAGAGGTTATGTCATGGTGGATTTCAACAATTCATCGTCGCAAGTGATCATTTGTGCTCTTTGGTATGTAAACTTTTCCACGGTAAAGTAATAGACCATTTTCATAGTTCCATTCTTCTAGAGATTTCTTAAACTCTCGTGGTCCTGACTTGAGCAGTGACTTGTAATCCTTTGTCACTTCATCAGAAAGTAGTGCTTCCTTGACCTCTCTTAGGATTTGATCGTCATTGACAGGTGATGCATGAGATGCCTCGATAGCCTGAATGGCAAAAAATTCAGGTTTGAGCAAAATTTGGTCATTGTTATCAAGGTCTATCCCCTTCTCATGATCTGGCCTCCTGGACAGAGGGTCTTCGGCTTGCATTGATTTCCCTGGTTTGTGGTGTAGGGAGTAATTGAACCTTGTGAGGTACAGAGCCCATCGTGCTTGTCTCCGAGTTAACTTTTGAGCTGATTTAAAGTAAGTCAAATTCTGATGATCTGACCATATTTCAAATTTCTCTGGATGCCCTTCCAAATAATGTCTATACTCTTCTAGTGCTCTAATAATTGCTAGGAGCTCCTTGTCATATATCTCATAGTTCCTTTCATGGACACTGAGTGACTTGGAATAGAAGGCTACTGGATGCCAGAGATTTTCATCTGGGTCCAGTTGAGACAAAACTGCTCCAACTGCAAAGTCACTTGCATCAGTTGATAGTCGGAATGGGTTAGAGTCATCCGGGATCCTTAAGATTGGGGCAGAGGTAAAAGCTTGTTTCAGTGCTTCAAATGTCTGTTGCTGTTCCTCTTCCCAGATCCAAGGTTGATCCTTCTTGGTGAGATTGGTGAGTGGTTGAGCAAGTTTAGCAAAATCTTTGATAAATCTGCGATAAAAATTTGCAAAACCTAAGAAAGCTTGAACATGCTTGACCTTTTCAGGTACAGGCCACTCTAGAACTCCAGACAGCTTCTTTGAGTCCATTGCAACATAACCTTGAGAGATGATCATGCCAAGGTACTCTATACTATCTTGTTCAAAGAAACATTTTTCAGCTTTTGCATACAAGTCATTGTCTTGAAGCCTTTTCAGCACTTCTTTGACAATTTCCCTGTGTTCCTTCTTGTCATTTCCAAAAATTAGGATATCATCCAAATACACCATAACTTGCCCTTTCCTGATGAGATCACCTAATAAGTCATTCATCATAGACTGGAATGTGGCAGGTGCATTAGAGAACCCAAAATACATGACAGTTGCCTCAAAAAGACCCCTTTTAGTAATGAATGCTGTCTTCCATTCATCCCCTTCACGAATGCGGACATTATTGTATCCCCATCTTAAATCAATTTTTGTGAAGATTGATGCCTGGCTTAGTGCATCAACCAGATCAGAGATCCGGGGAATTGGATAGCGATTTTTTACTGTTACATCATTCAGTGCACGGTAGTCCATACATGGGCGAAGTGATCCATCATGTTTTTTGACAAAGAAGAAAGGTGCTGCAACTGGGCTTTGAGAAGGTCTGATATAGCCCTTCCGGAGTTCTTCATCAATCCATTCATCCAATGAGTTCCTTTCTTTTGGAGATAGCGGGTAGACTTTTGCCGGTTTGGGAAGGGCAGAACCCTCCACAAAATCAATAGGATGATCATACGGTTTACGTTCTGGCATTCGCTCTGATTTTTGTTTAGAAAAGATGTTGCCATATTCATGTAACCATGGTGGCACAAGGGACTTCCACTTAGTGGTGTCCTCATCCTCCTCACTGAGTTCCTCATCCATGTCCTTTTCATCAAACATGGATGCAATCACAGCAGCTTGTGTGTGTTCAGTTGGACTGTTGAGGTCAATCCAATTTAAATAAGGATTATCTGGATCCTCCTCTCCTAATGTGTCCAGTGAAGATTCCCAGGGTAAATCCTGTTCATTGAGCTCATCAGCTTCAGCTTCAATGATTTGTGTTTTACGGGTTCTTGCCTCACATGTCTCTGGGCACCTGGTGAACACCCATTCCCCTGATTTCCAGTTAATTTCTGGATTATGTTTATACAGGTAGGAGTAACCAATCATCATATCCTTATCACCAAGTTGTGTGACAAACAGGATTTGACGGGTTTTATGTGTGCCAATCTCAAGGTAGGCACTGACATATTCACTCACTTCTCCTGCTACATTAGGTGTTCCATCCGCATTCAATACTGGATACGGTTTTGCCAATTTATCAGTTACCAGGTGATTTCTTTCAACAAATGCTTTGTCAATGAAGTTTGTTGTGGCCCCAGAGTCAACAAGAGCCTCGGCCTGCGCTTTTGTACCATATACCCAAAGTGTTACTGGAAGTCTAAATGACATTTTCTTGTTACGAGCTATACTATTTACACAAGATTCCAGAACTACTTCATTATTATTAAGGCTGATATTAGGTATATAATTTCCAGACTGTAGATCACAGACATTCTCCTCTACAGTCCTTGTGGAAAATCCACTTCGTATTGTCGACTTCTGACCCACTTGGGCTGATTTTTCAGTTTTGAAGTTCCCTCCTGCACATCATTGACTTGTGCAGTTGCCCTCTTTTCAGATGGCATGGGTTCGACAATTTCGGTGATGCTCGCATGATTGACATTGAGAGTTTCAGTTGGGGTTGCTGACTCATCATTGTCAAGTTCATCAAATAATTCCAACAGCCGTGCTTTGAATGATTTTTTATCTCCATGCACAGGCTGCTTTCCTTTATGTCCCTGTCCACTGGTTGATGAAGTTGAATTAGAGGGTTTAGGAGCAGGGCGTTTATTCTCATTCCCAGGTTTGTCATAGCAGTCATTGGTATTATGACTTTTTGCTTTGAATTTCAAACCCTTTGCAGAGCATATTTGGCAAAGTTTGCCTTTTGTCTCCTGGGAATTTATTTGTTCTGGTGTTTTACCCTTCCCTCTTTTTGCCATATCAATCTCCATAGGTTGTGGATCATTGTTGCCATTGCCATTGCCTTTACTGTTTCCAGTGCCAAAAATAGAGCCTTTAGTTTTCTCAGGATGTAAGCTTTTGTAGGCCAACAGGAGAAGCTCTAAGTACTCCTCCCATTTGGTAGGTGATTTTCCTACAACTTCAAGTAGCACAAGTGCATTACGCAATTCTTGTGAGATAACATTCCGCAGCTTGTCAATATGGATATTGTCTTGATATTCAACAAGGCGTGCCAAAGTGCGGTATTGTTCAGCATATTTAATGAAGTCCTTATTGGCCAAAGTTTTATTGGTCCAAAGCTGAGTGAGCTCATCCTTTGCTCCTTCTTTGTCATCACGGCGGCCATAAATAGTGGTTAACTCCTCTACAAATTTATCCCAAAGTCCCAAGTCTTTTCCAAGACGGTTGTCATCAAAGTAGCGCTTCATGTATGTTGTGGCAGGTGAACGTAAGCGAGTCAGTGCAGTCACAATTTTTTGGTGATCTGTCACAATGCCAGATGATGAACAATACAGAGTGACTTGATTTAACCAATCCTCCAGTGACATTTTGTTATCTGTCCCAGAGAATGTTGGTGGTTCAGGGACTTTAAGTCTAGTGATGGAGCCAGCACCAGTTCCAGCAGGGATTCTATCCAACTGGGTTTTATAGGCCTGAAGAAGTTGGGCCTGTGTGTCAACTAGTTGCCTGAGGTTTTTAATTTCCTCCTTGAGAGCATCCTGGGTATGAGCAGCCATACTAAAAGCTTCATTCATCCAATCAGAAAGCTCATCAATATGTTGGTCAACATAATTTTTAACAGTGCTACTAGTTGTCAAGTGGGCATTTCGGAATAACCGTCCAACCTCATTACGTTGGGCTTCAGAACCAAAGCCAATAGTAGTCATATCCACATTTTGAGCTACACTTTCAGCCCAGTTCTCTACATCAACCATCGAGATGTTAGGTTGGTAAGGTGTGAAAGATGACATTTCTGCTTAATGGTAATTAGCCAATGTGTTTGTGATAAAAAAAACAAAGTTAGGATTGAAAAAATAAAGTGCCAATTAATTTTATGCCAAGTACAATTTATAGTGGTAGTGTGATATCTAATGCCATGAGTGCAGTACAAATCTCAGGGAGTTGACTATTTAGACTTTTTAGTTCAAACTTCCCCAACCGCTTAAGTTCCCTTTTGAGTTGTCTCCACTGTGCATGAGTGAGAGTGTGTCCTACAGAATTCATGTCCATCTCAAATCTCTGTAATTCTAGAAACCATCTCCATAACTCATTCCGAGTATCATGAGGGACCCTGAATGATTCTCCAGTCCATTCCATCTCATCATCCTCATTTAATAGATCAAACAGAGGGAGGTACCGATTTATAGTGGCTAAGACCATTGGTCGGAATTCCTTGATGCGGCATAGGAATTTCTCCTTCCGGAATTTGATTTCTGAAGGGATAGGAGGAGGAATGTGAATGGATGGAAAGGGAAGTGGGTCTGTAATCCGATCAACAAGGGGAGTTGGTGAGTTGGTAATTCTGTCCTCCAATTTGGATTTTTCCTGGGTGAGGCGAGACAGAAGGCTGAGTGTGTTTCTCTCCTCTTCATGGTAGTTAGAGAAGGAGATCCGTTCCTCTAGGGTAAGTGGACGGATTTTTGGAGGGAGTTGGGAAGGGATTGTGATGCGGCGTGGCGCCCCCACTCGGGCAAACTTCTGGCGTGTTGCCCTATGAATGATGATGCGTTCATATAGACCAGTATTAATATCTCTGGCAAAGGTTCGGCGATCATGGTACTGTTTTGGCATAGTGGCACTGTGGCAAATGGCATAAGTACAACGTTGCTTTTCAGCAGACAGAGTACAAGGGAAAAGGTGGTGTCCAGTGTTGTGGTTGTCCAGGTCTTGATGTCTTCTTCGTCAAAGTGGCAAGTCTCTATGTGTGCACTTTCACATAGCAAATGGGTTTTGGCCCTTGTATAACACAAGCGACTCAATCTGCCCAAACTGGTTTAGCCGTCGATACCCGAAGGCTCATGGCATGCTGAGTGACAAGAGCAGTGACCAGTCTGTTGCATCCTTCAACAATAAAGTTAAAATGCAGCAAATACCCCTTATGCCTAGGGCCCGGCAAATAGGTCAGCATGCAGCTCTCAGAGTTGAGCCACCCTTCAAGGAGAAGGTGCATCCCATAGAAGACACAGTCCTTTTCAGGAACAGCATCAAAGATCCCCCAGAACTGGCAATAACCCCCAGAACTGACAGTAATCCCCCAGGACCCAAAGATGACAGAAGAAAGACTGGACAACCTGCAACAAAGGAACCTACCACCTGATGCAGTAGCAACAGGCAGCAAAGCAGCAAGACTCAAGAAACTATCACAAATCTAAGCTCACCTGCTTAATGTGTTGATAGGGGAAGTAAGAAGCTAAGTGTGAGAGAGAGATGCTTGTATGAAGACAATAAGATGTTCTTGAGTCTGGGGACTGTAGGAGCAGACCCCACTACTTATATACATGTGTAACTAAATAGGACCCAGAGTACTTTACTCTGGGTAGTTCCAGAAGGTTCTACCTACTCTGGGTAGTTCTAGAAGGTTCTACTGTCAAGGTGAAACTATCTGTCAAAAGGTGTCACCATCTGTCAAAGGTGACACTGTCTGTCAAGGTTAGACAGTAATACATCTGGTATCTATCTACTTTAAGTAATAAATAAGATATAGATCTAATGTAATGATAAGCCCATGGCACAGATAAGATATTGATAGATAAGATAAAATATAAGATAAAGCAA
>JADNRY010000861.1:0-23417 GCA_015501585.1 Rhodocollybia butyracea | reverse complement strand
TCGAAATGTGACCAAGGACCTTCGGTATGTAAACCTGCTCCACATGCAATGACATGATATCCATCCCAATCTTAAGTGCAAGTGACTGGGCCATGGCTTGCTTAAGTGTAATTAAATAATTGTCAAATTTTTTGTCTACCGGTCGAATTAGAGGTTAAGCTGTTAAGTACATGTCCATCTACTGTCCGAGGTCCGAGTCCGAGGTCAATGGGATGATAGGCTTGACATTGCACTACTTATCTTAGTGTATGTATACTCTTGCGTAAATCAAATGAATGCTCGAGAGAAACTGGCAGTTTGGACATCACATCAGGGATTTAGAGAGGTGATTGGGTATAAATAATATACGACTGGGAAGTTAGGAACTGCTTAGGCGCTGCATCCCGCAGCGAAACACTTTCAAGGTTGATAAACTGAATTTTTGTGCATTATGTTTGAATGCATAGCGAAGAGGGATGAATCGCGTAAACACAATGCCTCGTTGGCGTGACGATGTGAGGGCTCCGGGATAATATTGACAACGTCTGTACAATTCAACCACCTCTCCTTTCTTTACCAAACTTGGCATTTTTCTCTTTGTACATTGACGCGTCGAACTGAATCTAGATTTCTTGCTTACACCGTTTTGCCATCTTTTGTTCCAGAATACAACTAATAATATCCAACTCACCTGACTCTCCGAAGATCTCGTTACCAACAATAACCGTCTATCTACCCTCAGTCTGAGTTTCAATCGGTCTCAATGACATATCTGCATTGTCAGTTAACACCTGTTAACACCGTCGGTTATACTATGTGAGATACGACTGGGAAGTTAGGGGTTAGGGGGTTATCTATATAACTGCCTAGGCCCGAGGAAGCGCTGCATCCGCAGAGAAACACTTTCGAGTTTGATAAACTGAAATTTTTGTGAAGCGTTATGTTTGAATGCATAGCGAAGAGGATGAATGCGTAAACACAAGGCTTCGTTGGTGTGACGATGTGAGGGCTCCGGGATAAATATTGACAATTCAACCACCTCTCCTTTCTTTACCAAACTTGGCATTTTTTCTCTGTACTTTGACGCGTCGAACTGAATCTTGGTTTTCTTGCTTACCGTTTTGCTGCCATCTTTTGTTCCACAATACAACTAATAATGTCCAACTCACCTGAATCTCCGAAGATCTCGTTATAATTACCAACAGTAACCGTCTACCCTCAGTCTGAGTTTCAACTTGTCTCAATGACATCTCTGGCATCTGCATTGTCAGTTAACACCGTCGGTTATACTATCAGCCATCTCAGTCTGCAATCAGAGCATTGCAAACTGGATACATAACAATTTTGATAATATCCCCTTCCTAAGGGTTTTGAAACCCCGACGCCATCTTAATTCATCTACGCCACAATATATCCTGGTAAGTAAAGAATTTCTGTTATCGTCACTCTCTTACTTGTCTTTTATGTGGTTCCCTCGCCCGTGGCATGTTTCGCGAGTGTCTCGCGCACTCCCGGTAAGAATTAATTACACCCAAACAGTCCCCAGCACCCAACATATTCTATCAGTGCAACGTGCAACAAGTTTTGAACCCATCTCACGCTCTCCATTTCGGAATTTCTATTTCATCGACAAGTTTTAGCTAAGGCAATGCAAAGTTGGGCTAAGTGATTTGCCGTGCAGCTGGTGCATGCACATGTATATTAAAGAGTCATTTTTGACGCAAGAAATATGTATTTACATACAATAAACCAAATTACTGAGCTTGTGTTGGTTTTTGGGAGTAGAAAATTCAGCACTGATTACATGCCCTGCAATACTTGCACGCACCCTTGCATGAGTTATATAGGAAAGTTCATTGGTGATTCACCCCCAATCAGAGCAGCGCGACGGTTCCTTCACTGTTGTTTCAGCCATCGCACCTCACTAATTTTCAGTGGTTTTAAATTCTGTAGTTTAAACTTTTACATCTGACTCATAATAAAAAATAATATTTTTTTAGTTTGGTAATCATCTGTGAGACCTCAACGACTTTTAAGAGTTTCTACATCCATGGATTGCAATCATCATGTCGCAGGCGGGAGGGCCAAGGATGGTTTTTGATTTTTAACTTTTGAATTAAAATTTGATCAGAGTGTTGGAGATGGTGAGATCAGCTGAGCAATTGATTTCCTTGCCAAAGTTTCTCCTGTGGTGTCGGTTGTTTATTTTCCCTGGAGTGCACACTGTGCGGATATTGTTATGACTCGATCAATAGTCTTGTCCAAACCTTCACAGTAACATAAACTCGGTGGTAACAATGATAAGAGAAATTAATGGAGATTATAGAGCAAGCCTTTCCTTTCGATGAAACCGCTAGGCAAAAAATATATACTCAAAGAACTAGGCTCAAGTAAAGTTAGTAGCTAGTTTGTAATACAAAACTCACAGAAGTTATTATTTGGAGATAGCTCGACAAATAATAATAAGATTACCCTTGGAGATGGCTCGACAAGCAGTAATATGAATCAGAACTAATACTCGGAGATGTGTAAGGATCTAGCGGATCCTTATTGCGATGGGATAGTAATGTACTATCTCGAATAGAAGCGACAGAAAGTTTCCAATGGGATGATTCAAGATAGCTGTAAGGATCTAGGCGGAATCCTTCGAGCGCGGGTTACAAACCTGGAAACCAAAGTGCGGATACACTCCGTACTTGCCGTTGTTCAGCCGAACTGGGAAAGTTGGTTTGAGATGTGAAAGGATGTGAGTGTAGAACAGTTCCGAAGTGCCTATGGGATGTAAGACTTGTGTCAGGATTGTCCAAGGGACTAATGTAAGGACGGCAGGCCTGTTACAGGCGATAGGATGAACTCGGCAAGTAAGCCTAAGAGTAGATGAGTTTTCCGACTCAAAGGGTAGGACCCACTAAGTGCAAGCGGCTTTGATAGCAATATGAGCGGAAGCGGAAGGTCAAGCAGTAGCTGACCTGATGTGGCGCAAACAGAGTGGAACCAAATAGATGATAGTAGATTGCAGAGGTTGTGAAAACGATGGAGTGAAGAAACAGAGTTAAAGAAACAGATAAAGCGAGAAACCAGAACACACAAGAGCACACGAGTCAAGGGGTTAAGCAATATTTCCAATCTACTGTACTTGACATGGTACAGAACTATATAAAGGGTACTCAAGGACCGGAGTAGTGATAGGTAATAATCTGAGAGTAGAAAAGACAAGAATAGCCAAAAGAAGTACAAGGGATGAAAGACAACAATGAACATAAGCGGAAGCGGCGGGATGAGCATAAAGCATATGTATGATTGTAAGAATGGTGGAGAATGGATCGACGGGATCATAGAAAGTGTACAGTGAAGGAACAAGTAAAACGGAAGCAAAGTGGAAGTGTATCGGAACCGGAAATGCGGCGGAAGCAGGTTATGTAATGGTAAGCGGGAAATGTTGGCAGTCTGTATATGCCTAGGGCATGACAATAGCTTACTTGATCTGAGAATGACGACGACGCAAGGAGTGTGAACGGAACCCAGAATGAGTTTAGAATGAACCTGACGAGTAAGCCTAAGAGAGGAAGTGTCCCCGACTCTGAGGGTAGGACCCGCTGAGCGCAAGCATTTCCGATAACAATAAAGTGTGGGCGGGAAGTTGAGCGGAAACTGACTTAGCGTTGCGCAATGGATCAGAATTGAAGAGAGTTATATTGCGGAGTGAAGAAATGATAGAGTGAAGAAACAGAGTAAAAGAAACTGATAAGTTGAGAAATGAGTCGGTAACTGGGGGGTTATTTCAATATAGCAAATCTAAGGTATCAGAGATATCAAATGAGTATTTAAGAAGAACGGAAATGTACAGGGTTGCAAAAAGTACTTAGGCAATTGATTAAGGTGAAAGGGAAAGAAACTACAATGGATGACGGAAACGGAAGTAATACAAAGGCATACCTTGAAATAGAACAAAGCATCTAGGGAGACAGAAACTGGCTAATATCGGATATGATTAGTGAAAGAGTTACAAATGGATCGGAACGTCAGGCTATGGTTAGCGCAATTGGTCTAAGTTCATGAGCAGGATTGGCGGATGACAAGCGGTAGCGGAATCGACGGGGCCAGACGCGATGGAGTACGGGAGTACAGGGCATGACATTACCCCCCCCCTCCCTTCAGGCTCTGAGCCTTCAAGGAGCAGATCCCAGACGGTGATTGTGATTCGGGTGCTAACAGTGTCATTGGATACATAAGGATTCTTCCGGGAGAAGCTTCCCTGATTGTCGAGTCATGCAGGGTTGAACTTGTTGTGTGGATGATTAATACTTCTTCTTTTCCAACCACCACGACCATTGCCACCTACTGTCCTTTCTGATTACCATGTCTGAAACCGCTCACCCCCTTGCTTGCTTCAAATTCATGGCATCAAAACATCTTTATTCTCCAACATGCTGGTGTCTTTTGAAGCTGTCCATGGCAAAGTAAAATGTTCCCTCTGCTCAATCCAGGACACCATCACCACCTGTACCCGGCCTGAGGATTCCCTTACCTGCAGCTTGTGCCATAAGCGCAAGAAACAGTGCGACTTCTTCACCCTACTCCATTTCTGCACATATGCCAAGTTGGAAGGAATCCATGTTTTGGAAGCCATTACTTGATTGCGCGGGCCCCCAAGATTCTAGATTTCCCTTGGGAATTGTACAAGAAGGCATTGAAGCATTAGAGGCTCATAATAGTTGTCCTAGCAAACTAGGTCGAATTATGGATGAACAGGAACATTTTTCCCCAGGCCGATGAAGATGCGAGGAGATTACGGGATTTTATTGCCAAGGATAAGGCGGAGGACCCTAGTCATTGTGATGATGGTGTTGAGAAGAAAAGGAAGCACCATAAGAAGACAAAGAAGACAAAGCACCATGGCCGTCTTGTCCCCTTCCCATACCACAGGCGAATGACCAAACATAGTCCTCTTTGTTGCTCATCCCAGCGCTTTCTCGGGCGACCATTCCTACTCCTCCTGCACCCATTCCATCGTTGGAACCTGTTTCCCCCAATCCATGTTCCCGATCCTTCTCCACCACTGACACTCTTGCAAGATGAAGTGGCCAGCCCCCATGGATCCCAACTCCAGTTGTTGTGTTTGTCCTCGTTGGATGATCATCAGGAAAAGTCATATGAACTCAAGGCAACTTGAGCAAAGTTGAACCATTTTCTTTGGCTCAAGTCGACTTAAGCTGACTTGAGTTGACTTGAGTTGACCTGGAGCCAACTTGAGATTGGTAGGTTTGTGAAGTTGGTCCCAAGTTGGCTCCAGGTCAACTCAAGTCAGCTCAAGTCAGCTTAAGTTGACTTGAGCCAAAGAAAATGGTTCAACCTTTGCTCAAGTTGCCTTGAGTTCATATGACTTTCCTGATGTACTCTCCTCCTCCCAGACCATACCTCCTCCTCCTAGACCATACCCTCCCTCACCTTAGACCATGCCTCCCTCACCTAGACCATGACCTGCCCCACCTAGGCCATATCCTATCTCACCCCAGGCCATGACCTACCAACCCCAGAAAAGACCAACCTGACCTAGGTCATGACCAATTTTTTAGGTCATGACCTAATTCCCAGGTCATGACCTAAATCCCAAGGTCATGACCAGGCTAGCTGCCCGGGTTTTGCCTAGGTTTTGGGTTTTTTTAGTAAGGTCAATGTAACAAATTGTAGACTAATAAGACCAAATATGTGGTTGCCTGAAGTGTAATTCCTCCCCTTTTATATTCTTTTACATGGGAAATCATTAAGTAATTAAATATATAGTAGATGTGTTAGCCTCAAGGCAAACCATGGTTTGCATGAGTAAGCCTTTCTAAATAAGTACAGCCTCAATAACTCAATGTAACTCATTTGAATATACCCGCATGTTTCGGCAAGTCATAGACACATGATCAGCAGGTCTAGTCATTCCGAGTCACTTTGAGTGCCAAGTTTGAATAATAGTTATGAACAGGAGATGTTCTAAGTTGTTTTACACGTTTCTTGCTTTATCTGTTTCTTTAACTCTGTTTCTTCACTCCATTGTTTTCACAACCTCTGCAATTTACTCTATTCAGATCCAACTTATTTGTGTGCCATCTGGTCAGCCTCTGCCAACCTTCTGCCGCCTACTTAATTGTATCCAAAGCCGCTTGCACTTAGGGGGGTCCTACCCTTTGAGTTAGAAACTCACCTACTCTTAGGCCTAGTGCCATAGGCTTAAGATGAATACAATTAAGAGGCGAGATACTAATATTACCAACCTGGTTCAGAACTTGGAGGAGCCTCTAACAGCTCTCTCTCTGTGTACCAGGTAGGTCAACTAAGTATTCATATTTTACATTATACTTTACTTACTCAAATGACTCTCTCTCTCTGTACTAGAACACATCAGCTATAAACCTCATTGCTCTTAAGATCATGACCAATTTTTGTATGTATAACTTGGGGTCATGGCTTTTTCATTATATTTTGTTTTAATGAACTCAACACCTGGTCCCACCATCCCTGTGTTTTGTTCCCGTTTATTCTGTTTGCTGTACTTATCAATTCAACCAAACATTCCCGGGAATGGAGTGTTACGCCTTGGTTTCACCTTTTGATAAGTTCCCTTACCATATATGGTAGCGCGCAAAAAATTGCCTTATACAGTGGTAAGTGTTGAGCTCTGTTACGCGTGTAAAATTGTAAAGTTCAGGGGGTCCTGTTACACGTTACGGGAGTGTTTGGTCGAAATGATACAGTATTTCACATGTTAAGGTAATCATATCGTGAATGATCATTACTTATGTTGAGAAACAATTTACCTTATCATAAGTACTGTTTGTTGAGATAATAGTCACAAGCATGACGAGTTCCGCTGCTCATGTTGTTTGTTTTTATTGATGTACTATATATAGGTAGCTGAGACTTGGGGAACCTTGCGCTTTTGACTCAAGGTTCCCTGCCTATCCGAATTTATTTGCTGTTCTATTCTTTCTGCCGTATCTCTCAGCATTTTTATTCAACACTGTTTGTGCTTACATTGTTGTAGTGAGATACTACATACTATTACATTTGAAGATTTACACAGTACAATTCTCAAGTAAATTTCATATCCAGAGATGCTTCTATGTCCTTGGAGCGAGGAATAAACCGACATTTGAAAGGAAGTGGGTGGTTGAACAACGTCATCCCTGGATACCACTCCGCTTTGGGTTGCGCAAGTTTACCATGTTCGTCAATCACTGGCTCAATTCTGTAGCATGCTAAAATGGACGCTATCTTGATCCACAATGATGCCAGTGCAAGTTCTTTACCAGGCTATCAATAAATAACACCGAAATCAACTTCACTGAAACTTCAGAGAACAGGAATCACACTCACACAGGCGCGTCTGCCAAATCCGAACACAGGACCTATATGCTTGACACTGGAGTCTATTTTCCCATCAGCATCAAGAAAGCGTGAAGGGTTGAATCGATACGGATCTGGATAATCTTCTTCATTGTGTAAAATTGACCTGAGTATTGTATTTTCAGAAAATAGGGCAAAGTTATAGAGGTAGACTGTATGCTTACCAGATATTGGGCATAATAATTGAGTTCTTGGGAATTAAATATCCGGAATAGACATCGTCTTCAGTAACGAGATGTGGGAAACAAAGAGGCACAGGTGGTTGATGTCTGCATGTACAGGTTATGAGTATATATAGATATTGAACCAAGACCCTCTGGTACCTCAATACCTCCCAAACAATTGCCTGAATGTATGGAAGATCTGGCTCGAGGGAAAAGGTGGGTAAATCTCCTGGTGCCAAAACCCTGTCTAGTTCACGTTGAGCTCTGGTTTGAATGTCCGGATTCATCAACATAGCCTGTGTTTCGTTTCGTTAGCAGTGCATATAAGGTATTGAAACTGTGCCATTCACTAGAATAAAACCCGCCATAGTCGCAACTATCGCGTCTGTACCACCTTTGAGAGAGTAACTGTAAGTCTAGTAGCCTAATACTAAGGTGGGATATTACCTATATGAGCCATTACGGAGGTTGCCTTGATGAGCTCCTCCTGCTGTGTTATGTCCTGGGTAAGATCCATTTGTTCAAGGGCAATGGAGGCAAGAGATGGAGTGGCAGTCCCAGCGACCTAAAGGTATGTTAACGACTCGAAAGATGCGACAGTCCGAAAACAAAGAATTCACCATTCGTTCTTTGGTTACACGAAAAGGGTCTTCTGTCATCTTCGTGCGCAAACATATTCCATTCTCTCGCCTTACGCTTGAAACCAGCTCCTGGAAACCATTCTGGTACATATTTTACTGGATTTGGGATGTTATATGAGCGGGATGGATATGAAATACATTTTACTTACAAACGGAGATTTGATCGACTAAAAATGCGCCAGGAGCTGCGGCGATGGCCATGGTGTCCACTACTTCGACGGCGGTCTTGATGAAGGGTAGTGCTTCCTCTCCTTGGATCCCATAAGTTATATCCATGATGAGTACAGTAGTCCCCCTAGATATACTGAGTAAATTTGCTCCATTACGCTTGTGAACACTCACGTATACAAATCTCTCATGATATCATTAGAATGCGCGAGGGCTCGAAGAAGGTCATGGGTTGCTGCAATTTGCTTTGTATGAAAACGCTTCACATCTGTCGGAGGGATTGTGTTTGCGAATATTCTTCGCTGAGATTTCCATATGTCGTCGTTGGGTCGGGTTATAGTAATGACTCCCCACCTATTGTATTGTTAGAGGGCGCGGGGATCTGATACATACCGCCGATATTTTTGCTTGACTCAAACTGGAGCGTTCAAGAAAATGCAAAAATCGGCGGTACACCAGATTAAAAACATCAATCACGTACCCTAGTAACTCATTTAGCATAATCTGTTGAAAATACAAAGAACTGAGTATGATGTAAAGGAGATAGTGGCCAGATAGGCATCACGTACTGATTTGGGCCGACTCGAGTACAGAGAGGACCGCTTCTCAAGAAGATCACTGACCGCCTGCGCAGAATCCAGAACAATAACGGAGTTTCCGAGAGCGCTCAGGTGAATAATATCAGAACCTGGCGAGCCCTTTGAGCATACCATTCATTGTAGTAGAGATTGTAGTAGAATTATTACCATATTTTCGACACATCTCGATGTAATCAAGCCAAATAAAACCTTTGCTGGGGATATCAAACAAATTCCCTAGAATCGGAAGCTTCTTGGGACCCGGAGGCAGAGGGTATTGTGGTGAATTTCTCCATCGTGCGCATAGAACGAGAAACAAAGTCAGAAAAAGAAGGGCTGAAGCGTGCATCGGGTCAAAATTTAGCGCCATCAAGAGATACAACCGCCTCAGTCGAGACCGTCCGTTTTATAAGAATCATGGATAGACTGAGTAAGGATCCTATGACTGCTGCACTTACTCTTTTACTATGAAATCTTTAGGTTCTGTCCTGAGCATGGATCTGCTGCACTCACTCACCCCTTTACTTCAAGATCCGGTGGATGCCGCGGTGGCGATACCGCCAGGTGCATCCTGTCGTGAGTATCGAAATTTAAGAGGGTGTTCATGTTTAATATATACATTTAAGATGTTAATTAACCTCCGGTTCCATCAGAGGGGAGCCAACAGAGAAAGGCTACAATTTGGATATCATTTTAGATGACATTCTCCGCTTCCATCAGAGGGAAGCCTATTGGAAGCCTACAGAGAAAGGCTACAATTTCGATATCATTTCCACTTTTGTTTCAGTGCCTCTGAGATAAAATAAAAACCAATTTCTCCATTTCAGGCCCAAAATTCATCATTTCAGAGAGGATTCGAATTGATTCATGATGTCCAAAGTATTGAACTGAGCTTCTGTTCGACGGAAGTGGAGGTAGTAAGGGTGTGAAAACATGCACTTTCTTTGGCTATTTCTTGCCTTTCTTTTGAGGTTCAACTCGGGGTTCTCCTGCATCTTGTACAGTATCCAGTTTGACTCACCCGTTTCCATTGGCTTTCATTCTATTATTCTGTTCAAACGCATTCGTCCCCTCCGATCTCCGCTTCAAGTTAAGTTCAACTTGCTCTCTGATCAACGCGCGGGTCTCATTTCATCACCCCATCCATTGTCACTCATGTCACAAGCAGGATCGGCTGATAAGAAAGGCTGCCAGCAGCCGATATATTTTCCTGTAACCACCAAACTGATGGCAGAGTCCCGAGAGTCCTGTATCGAGTCGGGAATAGGGATAACTTTGTAGATAATAAAAACAGGGCCTGGGTCGGAGTGGGAGTTCGACTCCCCTAGTGTCCATGAGTGATCTAACGTTTATATGATATGATATGGTAAGATTAGTAGCAATACCCCTCGGCTTAAGAAACACGCCTAACTTAAACCAAAACCTTCTACTCCTTCACCTCAACGCTTTCCCTCTCAACCCTCTCTCCCTCCAACCTCGCGATCAACAAGCTCAACTTCACCGCCTCATCAGCCCTCTCCTTTTCCATTTTCCGCCCCAGCCGTTTCATAAACTTGTGATGTCGCTTCTGTGCGTCCGTTGGGTCCTCTATCTCTATTTGAGTCTTCTTTCTTGTTCGATACATTCAACGTCCGCATTTCGCGTACCTATAACAGCACAAGCCTAAGCCTGAGCATAAGCATCGACTGGTATGGTTGTGTGCCTGGTTTGAAGGAGAGCGGAAGGGTATGGAGCAGGGAGCGGCGAGCATGGCGAAAGCAAATCCGAGTCGGACGATGTGGGTGTGAAGGGAGATGGAATAGCTGGAGCGGATGACCATGGGATTGTCGGATTCGGGGTTATCTCGAAATCGGGTGCTATTTGTACTCGCGCTTGCGCTCGGGAATAAATGGTACCATAATAGATGCTACGATGATAATGAAGACTCTGAGTCTGAAGAGAACTCGAAGAGGGAAGATTGAGATCTAAGAGATAAGAGAACGCCAGCTTTTCCGTTCCTATTCGGAGTCCAATCCATGTTCCCTGTGTCATTGGTACTTCCAAGTACACTGCTGGTTTTTGTTTTTTTGGTTTAGGCTTCAATTTCTCCGTCTGCTTCGGCTCGTCAAGTCCTTCTTGCTAATTCTGCGTCACAGCTCAACGTCAACTGCGGACCTTTACAATGGCATGAAAGAGCAGGCGTATGCATAAATGTTACAGTGTCTCCTATGGATGCCATGATATCGATACAGTGAAAGAGTTGTGTCGCATATTTGAAATACGACCTCACCTCGTGATCGCGCGAAACCAAGAACCTGCCGGACTATCAACCATTGCTGCAACACCCTGAATACACGTAATTTCAGCGCTGTGTATCTGGGCTGGACGTCCTTCGATGATTTCCTCTTCCAAAGGTTTAGTTCTGGTGCTCACAAATCTAAATGCCATGGGTCACCGGTCAACCGGTCAAGCTTGAAGCTTGAAGCTTGACCGGTCAAGTCTTATGGGCACCGAAATCTCTATCCTATATCATTCGCTATGGACTCTCCTCTTTAATTCGCTGCTCAGAGGTTTCTACTGCAATCCCTGCCTCTCTCTTCTGCACTTACATAGGCCGAATACCCGGATGACCTTTACATGGCTCGCGCAACCGGAACGAACAAGGAATTGCGCGCTGTGAAAGCCAGGAGTTCATCGATGATACGAGAAGGACGAAGCTCATTGAATAAACTATGGTGAGTGACTTGAAGTGGCTCCAGACTAGATAATTCTCTGTAAAACTAACTTGCTGTCCAGGAGAGATCATCCCTTCTTATTTTGACCCAGGACCAACGGTAACTCGTAGTGGAAATTTCATCGTCGGTCAATGTAGCCTCTTCGTTTTTCGGCAGCAACTCTTACGAACCCCACTTCGATTTCTACCCAAAACAAAACATAATCGTGCCTATCTCATCAAGCGCTTATTATAATGCATGTACAAACCACCATTTACACCGTTGCGCCGTAGTCACTCTCTCCTGCATTTAGAAACTCGCCGGTGCCCATGAGCACTATGATACACTTCTTTGGGTTCAAGCTAACGTTGGTCTCTATCGACTCAAACAGAGGTTTGGCTTGGAGTCGCCCCCTCCGTCGAACCCGTTCAGATATCGGATTTGCGTACGGTTCGGTCTACGGTTAGCGCTCGAGGAGCGGGGACGATATGGATACAAGTTGATAGTTGGCGGTGGGACGTCTTCGTAGAAAGCCAGGGAAGGGAGGCTGTCTAGAAAACCAAGGTCCAGGCTAAACGGTTCGAAGTGATGTAGACCTAGAATGTCTCCAATATTATTCGAGGAATTGAACAAGGCAGCAGGTGTAGTCACAGTATAGCCTAGTGAGAAACTTACGGAGACATCCAGGCTACGATTCCGACCCGCGATGGTAGATGGTCATAGTTCGCGGCCACATGTAAGTTCCCTCGATTCGAGTTTCAGCAGCAAAGCAAACAAGTCATGATACTTTCGGACTACAACTGCAAGTACGTCTTGTTTTATGGGACAGCCTATAATTACTGTATGCACGTTGAGATAGGGTATGAAGTATCCTACTCGTCAATCGGTTCTAATGAATATTCAAGCTGTGCACCTATGATGTATGGAATCCTTCAAGGGCTTTGAAACTTGAAAACCTTCTAGTAGCGTATGATTAGCTGAATCAAACAAAGATACATCAGGGAGCGGGTACGCGATCGACTTCCTTCAGGCGCGCATAAATCGAGATGCCCGACAGAGACAAAGGGGTATCCAGTCCGCTACTCTTGAGGATGCATCAACTTGAGGAGTAAGCTTTTTCCGTAGACTGACAACTCTTGGTGATTAGACAGCTTGGATCTGTTTGGTTGTACAACATGTGGAGGAACGATACGGCGTGCACCGCATTCGAGAGATCTAAGATTTCCACTGATATAACAGCTGTAGGAACTTAAGCCAAAGAACATACTTTGTCTTTCTTTTCAGAGGAGAACATGAAGATGACTTTGGCTTTGAAGCAGCAGTCAATGCAAATGAGAGGGAGGACAAACGAGTGTGAACAGTGGGAGAAATTTTTCACCAACGATGCCCCCTCCAAGAGAAGCTGACTACAGTCATCTGCACCTGCAGACGAAACCTCCAAAAGCCAAAACGGTATTTGGTTTCTCCAAAGACAAGCATCGGAGTGAGGATTGTAATGCCGAAGACCTTCCTCACCGACTACCTTGACCAGGATTCGACCATTGTCCAGCCTTTCCTTGCTTATGAATCGACTGAAGACAATTTGAGAAAATGTTAAGACTGGAAAGCATCGCAAAAGACACCTACAACTCAAAACCATTGTGCTCATGGCGAGCTTCCACGAGTATGACCAAGAAGCCACCCATTACTACAAGTCCACGTGCTCCTATCACAGTTTCCGGCGTGCAGAACAGCGACCCGGAGAAAATGAATACCTTCCTCTTCGAAATTTTCCAACGCCTCGCCATCCTCAGAGGGCTCAACAGCCTCCAAAACTGTCTCCAATCCGGATGAGGTTCCGGTACCCGTGATGAGTTTTTGAATGTCCTGGAAAAGCTAGAAAAGCGCAAATAAATGAGAACCCTTCGGTGAAACGTAGAGGAGGCGCACGCCAGGAGAGACCTTGCGAGAGGCTTTGATTTCATCTAATTGAGCTTTAACCGTGTCCGGTAAGGGCTCGAATCTAGTGATTTTTTCAATGCAGTTCTTTGCGACATCTGTCTCGTTCCACAGCGAGGGATTAGATTTCTGTACCATGATCGACTGAAATGGGCGTGCTTGAATAACCACATAGAACTGCCCATCCAACGCGAGGTCTCGATCCAGTTCAGAGTCCATCATCGCCGTAAACTGCTCAGAAGGAATATATGACGACGTCCTTCATACAAGTCGATAGAGTGTCCACTCGACATCGTATTTACTTTGCAGATGATGTCTTAAGCCAGGGATAGCGTTGGGCACGGACTCCTCCTTGTAGACATTAAGAAATTCAAAATCGTCCGATACAAGGTAAATGACGGCTGAAACTGTGTCGCTGACCATGGTAGGTAGTACAATCGAGCGCTCCTCAAAGTTGTCGTATAAATTAAATTTGAAATACGTTGAACTCAACAAGTTACATTGTCACAATGTACTGTACTATCCCTTTCAAGTAGTTAAACTCAAGTCAATGTCAATAGCAACATACATCCCTCGAACATAAACAAAACATTCGGGTCCACCTCCTTAAGAATAACTTTATTTCAACACACGCATAAAGCATCGTTCGTACCTCTGCCTCAAATCTCCAACACCACTCTCTTTCGCATTCAAAACTCGTTGCAAGCGTTCATGCCCATGCCCACTATGATCTTCAGTCAACTCAATTTTGTAGGATCCGATATGTTTAGTACGAAACACCCCAGCACGCTGATCATGATGATTCCAAGGCAAAACATCTCGAAGAGTAAATTCACGGAGGTTTATGGGTGGTGAGATGTATCGCACTTTTAGTGAAATGGCTCTCTCCGTTGAGCGCATTCACAATGACGTTGGATTTGCTTACGGTTCGGGTGACGATTAGCGTTTGAAGACCGGGGACGACGTGGATACCGATGGATAGTTCTCGCTGAAAACAGAGACAGCAATGATGCTCAAAGTAAGCCTATCCTCAACACGAGAAGATTTAATAGACACTTGCCAGCGATAATGGTGTTGTCGACGAGATTTCGAGATGCTTGAGCTGAGGGCATTGTGCAAGTAGGTTTACGTAGAAAGCCAATTGAGAAGGAAAGCTGTTCAAAACATCTGCGCGCATACTGAGCGATTCAAGATGGTGTAGATCTTCTAAGATGTTTCCAATATTATTAGAGGAGTCGAGCCAGCCCTAGTGCGTGACTAGTCAGCTCATAGCCTAATGGAAAAAAGCAAAAGGAGCCTTGATATAACTTACAGAGAGATTAAGACTACGAATACGTGGTGATAGACTGTTCCCATAAAGTTGCTGCCATTCCCCACGATATATCTCGAGTTTGGGCAGCGAAAGCAAACACTCCATAATCACTTTCGAAGAATACGACTGCCACCCCGAGAAAGACATGTGCTCCAAACTTGGATGAGCTTGGAAAAAGGTGCATATCATCTCGTCATCACTAGAGCTGTCTCTATCAATCAAGCCATTGCTCAGAGCAAGCTTTCGAAGATGCGGCCAACGTCCAAAAAATACGGATTTACAGTTCCATGGCTCGATAGAAAATACTGGTCCCAAGCCGATAAAGCATGAACCGTCGAGTGTTAGTTCTTCCAAATCTTGACTCGAGAATAACATGCTCCACAGGGTGGCAGGTAAGTCTTGTTTTATTGAACAGTCTATGTAATGATTTGTATGCAGGTTGAGATCAGGTATAGAGATACGGAAGTACTCACTCATAATCGTAATGAAACTTCAAGTTGTGCGTCTAAGATGTGGAATCCTTGGAGGTTTTGGAACTTGAAAAGCTTTTCAGCATTGTATGATTACTAAGTAGTGAATCAAAGATAAGACAAGTCAGGGAGCGAGTACCTCAAGACCTGCTGGGCAGTTCGCTATCATTCTCTCGCCTAACGGTGTACCGATATTCCGTAGGTACGGACAACTGCACAGTCTAAACGTCAGAAGCAAAACTTTAACCCAACCAAAATCTTACTCGCTTCTCACGTAAACTCAGCCAGAACGAATTCCTCGGCCTCTCCAAGTTCCCAAACCATTTAAACATACTTAAGAGAGGTAAATCCCCATTGGACGCTATACCCTGGAGAACATCAAGAACACTCCCTTCATCTATACACTTCTCAAAGCTATTTGCCCATCCAGAAGGACCTCGATTGGGTTTGAGAATGAAATTCTTGATATAACGCGTCGTTGATGGTCTGTGGGGAAAGATCTCTAATGCGAGGCGACATAAATCTGTGTACGAACAGTCGATTGTGTGGTGGAGATGTGGGTGGAAGAGCGTAGAGAAACGTTCACACTGTAGTGTGCCAAATCCGTCCATTTGAGACGAGATGTGGAACGATCACTTACTGCCAGTGAAGCTCGTAAGAGCGTTGGTGGAGTACACCAACTTGCTATTTCGTGCAAGATATCGTCTGGGAAATCTCTAAGGCGGTAAGAGGACCGTGGGCTGGATATCAATGCTGTCATAGAGGAAATATTCTTGGAGAAGATCGCAGATAGGTTACTGCTGTGCTTGCGAGACACCACCGGGACCACGGTGCCCTTTGAGTCCTCCGAGTCTGACCGAGAATTTATGTTTCTAGAGAATCCAAAGAGCTTCGAGCTTTTCTTGAGGCCTTTTGGACCAATTTCTTGCGTTGAGCGAGTAGTGCTCATAATAGTAAAGGTCAAGATGGGTGTTGCGTGATTAAGCCGGACCGTGCTAATATTTTTGGAAGCTGTGTGACAATGACATGATGACCATCTGTCGACTGACTTCATATACTGTTTACGATGGTAAGATGGGTTTTGGGGATGCATTGAAGGATATATGAAGGGATAGGTATGCTGTCTTGTATTAGGTGTTCAGAGTTTTACGAGTGGATTCAAGGTTTCGCGCACAGACGAGATGCGAATGGTGGCTCTTGCACTGTGATGAACGATTGTCGATGAGTTATTTTCAGGTCTTCGACGCTACTGGAACATTACAGTATGGTAAGCAGCAAGCGCAACAGAACTGAGATGGGTGGTATGGCATAGTTGGAGGCGATCTAATATTGGCTTTGGTGGATATACGCAGTTTTCAAAGAAACTTTCCTACATTTAGAGATGTTTCTACTTCTTTAGAGCGAGGAATGAAGCGGCATTTGAAAGGGAGTGGGTGGTTGACTACGGATGGTCCTGAATACCACTCTCCTTTTCGCTCCATAAGATTACCATACTGATCAACCTCTGGCTCAATGCTATAGCAGGTTAGAATGGACGCCACACCGATCCACAACGATGCCAACGCAACATCTTTACCGGGCTATTGAGAAATGTACACAAAATCAACACCCCACCGAAGACCTGAGAAGGTACATGGTACTCACGCAAGCACGCCTGCCAAATCCGAACGCAGGTCCTGTTGGATCCTTGACACTGGGGTCTATGTTTCCATTAGCGTCAAGGTAGCGGGAAGGATTGAATCGATCTGGATCCGGATAGTCTTCTTCGTTGTGTAAGATTGACCTGGACATAATCAGAACTACGAGCGAGTGAAAGATGTGTATGCTTACCAAACATTAGGCATGATAATTGAACCTTTAGGAATCAAGTATCCCTTATAGACATCCTCTTCGGTGCTGAGATGTGGAAAGCCTACAGGTGCAACTGGTTGATACCTGGGCAAATAGATTGTGAGCGTATCGATATTCAACAGAGGCAGGCTGGTACCTCAAAACCTCTCGAACAATCGCCGAGATATATGGAAGATCGGACTCGAGGGAAAATGTTGGTAGATCTCCTGGTGCCAAAACCTTGTCAAGCTCACGTTGAGCTTCGATTTGAACATCCGGGTTCATCAACATAGCCTGTGTTTCATTAAAAATAAAGCAAATAGGGAATCAAAGCTGTTCTGCTCACCAGGATAAAAGCCCCCAAACCTACGACTACTGTATCTGTACCGCCTTGTGAGATAGAGTGAGATGCAGAGACCTACAGAATGGACTGTTTATACTACCTGAATACGCTGTGAGAGACGTGGCCTTGATAAGTTCTTCCTGTTGTCGTATGTCCTTGGTAAGATCCATCTGTTCAAGGGCGACTGAGGCAAGAGACGGGGTAGCGGTCCCAGCGGCCTAGCGAAGCTCTACATTAGGAAAAATGCAACAGTACAATAACAAATAACGTACCATTCTTTCTTTGGTTACCCGAAAAGTGTCTTCAGTCATCTTTACTCGTAACAGATTCCATTCTTTCGCTTTACGCTTGAAATCAGCTCCTGGAAACCAGTCTGGTACATATTTCACTGGGTTGTGGGTGTCAGACATCCAAGATAGACATAAGATACTAGCATTCCACTCACGAATGGGAATGTGGTCTACTAAAAATGCTCCAGGAGTGGCAGCAATGGCTATAGATTGCGATGCTTCGATCGCCGTCTTGAGAAAGGACATGGCTTCCTTTCCTTGAATCCCATAAGCTACGTCCATGATAAAAACAGCAGCCCATCTAGAAGCAAGGACTAAATCGGTTTTCTTATGACTGAGTTATTGAGGTGCTCACGTACTGATGCAAATCTTTCATGATGTTATCGGAATGTGCGAGGACCCGAAGAAGATCGTGAGTAGCTGTGATCTGTTTCGAGTGAAAACGCTTTGTGTCTGCCGGAGGGATTGCATGTGTGAATATTCTTCGTTGAGCTTTCCACGCCTCGTCGTAAGGTCGTAAAACAAACGTTATTCCCCATCTATTAATTTAGTGTTAGAGCGGGATGATATGATACACTCCGCCGATATCTTTTCTTGAGCCAGAAAGATTCTCGTAAATGCAAGATATCGGCGGCGCATCTGCCAATAAACAAACATACCCCATTAGCTCCCCTAACATAACCTGACAAAACTGAGCATGGTGTAGACGAACTAGCGGTGGCATCACATACCGTAGAGGGTCGACTCGAGTACAGCAAGGACCGTTTCTCGAGCAGATCACTTACCGCCTGCGCGGAATCCAGAACGATGATGGAGTTGCCAAGAGCGCTTAGGTGAATAATGTCAGAATCTGATGATCTTCGTAAGTATATGTATGCTCAATTATGAACAGCTCCTCACTGTGTTTTCGACACATCTCTTCGTATTCAAGCCAAATGAATCCTTTCCTAGGAATATCTAACAAGTTTCCTAGAATCGGAAGCTTCCTGGGACCCGGAGGGAGAGAGAATTGACGTGAGTTCTTCCACTGTATGCATTTAACGAAAACCAAAGTGAAGAAAAGAAGAGCTAGAGCGTGTATTGGCTCGAAATCGAGCATCGTGAGGGATGCGGACAGAGTATTAGTTAAAACATTCATGTCCTTTTATAAGATGCCTAGGTCGCACGACTGGCGGACTGCAGCATTCAAGCCATCAAATTCTGTCACGAACTAAACGAATAGGATATTGCATCCGATTCATGAAAATCTATGCTCATGGAGTCGAATTCAAAAGTAGTCCATTGGATTTTCTGTTTCGGAACCGCTGCATAAGGCTGTTTACCGGTGAAGGGGCCATATCGAAATCGCGTTTGCGCTCATACTCGGGATATCGATGTAGGTGAGTTGGAATGGTAGAAACGGCAGAAGTGGGAAGCTGAGTCAGAAGAGAAGGGCGAGGACGCGAATTGAAACGCGGATATCGATTGAGCGGGTTCGTGTGAGTCTGGATCGCGGTGGTTGTTTAGAAGGCTCGCTGGGACCAGATATGTTCTGCAAAGGGGATAAACAAGACGAGTCGTATTAGATGACAATTCAAAGGGAGGGCAAAAAACGGAGCTACATATGTGCAAGTGTAAAACTGTAAATGCGCACCATAACTGCACCCTCAGTATGATCGTCGTCGAAATGTCCTCCCTTATTTGATATCCTCCAGGTTTGGCTGAAACGGGAGCAGGGGTGCGCGAGATTGGCTTGTAGGTCCATGCCAGCTGGAGCCTGGCATTAAGGCGAAGGGAACAAGAAATTAGCCATGTACAGGTATGCGAAGGTATGAACGTTGACTTGAACGTTGTATAAGATAGCTCATATCTTGGCAAAATTCAAAAGAGGTTTTTTTCTCGTGAGTGACCGGTGATCCTCGGCGCCTACTTACCTAATACTAGTTACGTCGGACTATATCGAGCTAAGGACCTGTATTATAAATAGTGCATACATTCATGTTTATAGTAGGCCCCCTGATAATGAGTGGTGAACCTAGATACTTGACCCTACCAGAGCTGGGCATTTTTGACCGAACAAATTTTCGCCTAGAGCCCCCAAATTTGACCGAAATTGGTATCCAGGTTGCCCCGGGGCCCGATTTTTGACCGAAATTCTACCTCCAGCCCACCTATATATAAAGAGGCCATAGGCGCGCTCGTCCAGGGAGGTCAAAATGGGTCAAAATCCCATCAAATCTGGCCATTTTTGACCATTTTTGACCGAAAATCTCCTCTGGGCCTCCGCCTACGGCGGCACTTTTTGACCGAATCTGTACATGGGTATCACCTAAAATCTGGCCCATTTTTGACCGAACTGTTACCTGGGATACATCCTCATTATCAGGGGGCCTTTTATAGTGTGCAGTAGGCGCATACATTCGTGTATATGATAGTGATACATTTATGGAATGAAACTCGTACTCGATGTGGAATGGGGATTTGCAAGACCAATTGCAGACTCGGAGGTTGGTGGTCGCCTAGTACAAACAAGTTCTGTCCACTGTATACACTGGCACACCATTAGAACTTGAGGTCCCCGCGCCTTGCTGAGCTCCGGTAGTGGTATCATGGTCGATTATCTGAAATGTCCTTGTATCCCATGGTGCATTCCATGTTAATATATTCCCGTTGTCGATAGTCGTGAGCTCTAAGTCTTTCTTTCGCTCGGATGAGTTCGCACTTGGACCTGCCGACTCCAGTTTTTGGAGGTTGAGAACGGTGTGGCACCCCTATAAGTGTGTTGACTCGTATAAAGTACCCACGCAGCGTCAATGAGCACATACCGCAGCAGAAATTAGTGATATGAAAAGCCTGTGAGTCAGTCGTGAAAGTTTTCAGCAATGGTCGAATCAAATCTCTAACAACTCACGGGAACACGAAAACAGTCGCTGCTCCGTTCTTCACCGATGCTACACCTATTACAACCATCGTGACTGATAATAATATGTAAGTATGTGCGTTCTGGCAGTGAGAAGACTGCTATGTTACCGCCAACAGTGCAGAACACTACCAAGCCATCCCTGTTCAATACAGAAAACAGAGAGTAGGAATACCGGCGAAGGTCCCAAACGGTGCGCTTCATAGCTAGGGCAATGATCACTGACTGAATGATCAATTCCCCGTATCTAGTATCGTTAGAGTCGTTAGTGAAACGCTGGATGATATAAATATTGATGCGGACATGAACACCAAGATCGGATTACCGGGAGCATCTTTAAAACTGACTTGAGGGATGCAATAGCTGGTAAACTTGAGCTTCTCTGGAAATCGCAGTAGGTGATCCTGGGAGGTATAGGCTATTGAAACAATTCTTGAGGCAAGTAAGCACAAAAGAAATGTGCCTATCAATCGACTTCGGTCATATAGGGCGAAAACTAGAAGATTTAAATGTCAGGAGAAGACGGAAGCCATGAAGTTTTTCGTGGGCGTACCTCGAAGCATAAGAATCAGATCCAGTAACAAGAGCATGCCAGAGCTTGCCAGAGTCCGGAAAATCAAAATGCTCTTGCAATGTTCTTCATGTACTCGCTCGGTACCATCTATCCATAGGCTCGCAAAAGTCACGTCGATACTAGCATTTCAATTAGCGTGAGTTGTCATCCACCTCTGCGGATAATTATTCTACATACACATGGGTTGCGATTGGGAGATATCGCATCAAAGTAAAGATGCATCGGACAAACGTTACGCGCAAAGGTTTTCTGAAGATGGCGGTTAAGGTCAACAGTTCGATATCAAGGAAGATTTACCCACTGACCTCCATATATACTGTACCTCCCCCCGCCAGGTAAAAGCGATATCACATCCTGTGGCCACCAGGCCCAACACTTGAATGGCGTAGTGTTTAGTGGGCAGTGGTTCTTTGTGGGCCGTCAACTCACCTGAAGCCCCGACTTGGAGGTTCATCATCTCGAGGTCTCGAAGAACAAGTGTGAACTCATCCATAGTAAATAACTATAGTCAATATCATCAGGGATGACTGGTCATGGGAATCGGGATTTAGAGTTCAAATATACAGCAGCAAGTATTCAAGCTTTCAACAACGAACCCTATTCTAAGTCTGTGGGCTCTCTGCAGTTGCTAAGTGCTATTTATATCTTGCTACTACATTCTGTAGCGTAAAGCTGAAACAAACGAAGTGCCTGGGTTGGGCAGACTCAGGCTCGAAGGCCACCAGTGGAATTTAATAATAATTATGGAAACCTCATTGATATGTATTCTAACCTCAGGATTAACAACTCCGAACTAGGTATCAGTGCGCTGTCCTTTATTTATTCGTGTCTGACTACCATCGGATTGGCTACCTCCAAGTCGGATTTGCTATCTCCAAGTTCGGATTGGCTACCTCCAGACCGGAAGACTTGTTCTTTCAGGAAGAAACAACGGGGTGGATACAGATATACAGTAAAGATTAACTGATATTCACAGATTCTATACGGTACCTGTATGCAGAAAGTAAGTGCACTGTTCAGTAAATAAGTTCGTACAATTGAACCCGGATCACTTACAACCGTACTAGAATTCCCAATTGAAGCACTCTGAAAAGGCGGAGTCGAAGACAACAATATTTATTTTAAAGTCACCAGTGCTAGGGCTCTGCACCGGAACCGTATTTACGGTTTATACGGACGGTTTATACGGTTACGGAACCGTACGTATAGACCTCTGAAGCATCTTGATACGGTACGGCTATGGTAAGGTAAATAGCCGTATTCACCGTATTTTGACGGCCGTTACGGCCGTAAATACGGTATACAAGATAAACTGAGCAAACACGGAGCCTGTTCACTAAAAGGAAATCTTTCATTTTTTAAAACCCAATTATTCTTAGGGAACTAGTTTATAACTAGTTTATCATATTTTCAGCTGTATATATATTATTTATTAGGTAGTAGACTTTGAGATGAGCCTGGACCGTCGGCATCTCCGGAACTCTCATCAACCCATATTCTTGCCATATTCTGTCTTGGAAGCAGGAATAATTGATTAAACCGACACCTAAGAGTATCTTCCGCTGATATAAACTTGATTGTAACTATTTTATGACCCATGGTACCAAATTTTTTCTATCTAGTACGTACGCTGTATTCCGTATTACGCCGTACTTTTACGGTACGTAACCGTCAGACACATGGAACTACAGTTGTATGGTACGGTCACGGCCCAATTGTAGCCGTATGGACGTAAAATATACGGCGTAACGTATACGGTACGGTGCAGAGCTCTAGTCACCACAAATAATTCTCTGGCCGCACGTAGTTAGATAAAGAGGGGACAAAAACAGCAGTCAAAAATTATAAGCGTGTCCAAAAGGCACATCTCCGCTAACCGTCAAAGTCTTGTCTTGAAGCGAAGATGGAATTGAGCTAGATAACGGTAAGTATTGTTAGTAGATTGAATTGCGCAAGAAACGCTGACAGTTTTGAAGTTATTGCTCAGTTTTTTTTGGCGTGGTTCCGGAATGGATTAGAAGTAGAACAGCAGATAGCCGTTGTCGACCCCGGTCTGCAAAAATTTCACGTTTGGAACCATCGCCTTGGACGGTAATACCACTTCTTGAAATGCTTGATAGGCGAACGTGTTTGGAACTAGGTA
>JADNRY010000860.1:0-23427 GCA_015501585.1 Rhodocollybia butyracea | reverse complement strand
GCAATATAAGTACCACCACCTTCCTGTTCTATCTTATTGGGCCGATTGGAATTCGAACCTAAATCGGGGAAAGATCTTCCACGAGAACAAGCCTTCAATACTTCAGGACTTGTAACATAACACTGCTAACCCAGATGCAAATAGAAGGATTCAAAGAAATAGATAATAATGCTTGTCGACTATCAATCCAATTCCAATAGCTGCTTTTGAAATACTGACATCCCCTCATATTGCCATTGAATCAAGCCATAATAACACAGAACCATACTTCAGGACTCCCATGCCTCCAATATCGAACGCTACATTTTATAAGTGCTGGGCAACTTTGCAGGACAGACTGAACCTACTACTCCTCGTTGGGTGATACTCCATTATTTGATCTCTCCTGGGAAGATACTTCCGCTGGTTGGATACCAGCCTCCAACATATTGTCTGCTGATAAACCCATCAACAAATTGGATGGCATAGAATCATGGGGAAAGCCTAGTGGTGGAAAAGAAACAAGGGCGGATGACTTTGACGAAGGTCTTGAAGCGCTGACAATGATTGTGGAAAACGGCCTGAGGTGAGAATCCCATTTTGAACTTGTTAACGCAAGAACTTCTTACTATCAAGGCCTAATACCCAGGTACAGCAGATTAGCTTCTATGAACTTGGCATATAGCTCGACCTACAGTGACACAAGAAAACTAGGATTGTAGTCAATAAGTGAAAAGTTTAGTTCAACCGTGTTGAGACTAACCGGGGCAGCAAAGACCTCATACATAAGTGATGAGATAATGGAGGTCACAAAGACACAGAGCCACCAAATAAGATTGATTGCAGCTATGAAAGCCATTCAAACCAAGAGATGAGAGCCAGAGTGTTCTGGCACATACCAGAATTAATGATGATAGCACCAACCTGAACATAGGCGCTAGGCTGCAGATTGGGTGCTATTCCTGCCGCTAACAGTTGATGGTGGGAGCGCCACATACAGGCAATAATAAGACCTTTTGACTCTTCGAGTAAGTCATCATGTTCCTCGAAGGAGTAGGAAGATGAACTTACTGGTACACATCACGTTCACGGCACCTGAAATGAAGCCGAAGACGGTTTCAGCAAGAGTCAAATTTGGTGGATGATCAGCCCAGGGGTCTACATTGCTTTTCTGAGAGAGGGAAATTATGCTCCATATTCCGATGCCTTCCGATAAACCTTTTAGTAGTGACTGGTCATAGTTCAAACAGACATACCGCATTCAATTACAAACACCATTAAAGGAAGGGCAACAACGCAAAGACGAGAGTTGTAAATGATATACGAGCGATAGAGCTACATCAGATTAAGTGTGTATGCAACTTGCGCAGTCAAGGAATTACTCAGCGCACCAAAAATGCATCTGAAACTATCATAGCAAACAAAGTACATACATTATTGATGTTGCACTTTTTACCATACCCAGAGAGATCAATAGGTTCGATGGGGCTCTTGAAGACAGACGCGGTGAAGACGAGATCACCAACAATGGCCTACATAAAGACTTCATCAGCTGTAATTTTTAACTGTCCTAAATACATACTACAGTCGCAATCACAAAGAGCAGAAAACTTGCTGTTGAAAGATAGATGAATTTTAGGTGGCAGCTTTCTCCATCGTAGTACTAGAATTTGGACATGTCTGATGAAAGTTGCCACATAAGACCTAGATTAAGGGGCATGTGAGACTTGCTAGCTGCACACATTGATGAAAAACACACCGTAAACCAGAACCTCCAGGAATGTACCAATGAAAATGGTGGTGATAAGAAACATGGATGCCAGAGCATCTGCCTGTCCCTTAAGTATTCAAATCTGCAAAACAGCACTATTCAGTTGCTTTTCATTCCATAGCAACACCTTGACAAACAAGGATGCCAGCCAACCTCCACCTTCCACTGAACATGTTGAAGGTGGACCGTCGGTCCGACAGATGTTGTTTCGGGTCTCAGCTGGTCCCCGGTCATGGAGTCAGTACGCCACAACTCAGTATGCCACAACTCAGTACGCCACAACTCAGTACGCCACAACTCAGTACGCCACAACTTAGTACAGACAACTTTTCGGCCACTAGTGATGAACCTCCCTGGGGAGCATAGCTGAAGATAACTCAAATTTAAATGTTGAATAAAGTAGTTGTGATTTTTCTCTTCCAATGTTTTTGCAATGATGCCTCTTTCCCTCAGATGCAATGTGGCAGCATCTAGTACTCAGAGAGAGACAAAGCGTTCACCGGGTCAACAAAGTGCGGTAAAAGGATCAGGTAGTTTTGGCATTGAACTTTATGTTCGAGTCAAAGAACTTGTCACTTCTCAAGTTGAGTTGCTAATCACAAGGTGGGTAGGTTACTGTCGCCCAAAAGCTTGAACACCAGCAGGGGCAGTTCAACCTGATGCGACGATACATTTCCGCTACCTTCCTTATTCTTTCAACATCCTCCGCTTTCTTAAGTTGCCCGCCAGCATCATACACCTTTCGGATCGAGTTGCTCGAATGGAGAGGGTGTCTCCGCATTACAAGTATTGACACCGTAGTCACGCCGATGTTCTCCAGGCTTGGATGGTAAGTGCAGTAAGATCTAATTCCAAGGAAATATCAGAGTCAAAATAGTTGAGTGGTGTTGGTGTATAATTAGAACCACATATCGTGATCAAGACACAGTGTGGCAGGGTCAATCGCAATTGGGGTTAAAACCACCACAACATTGAATCTCGACTGTGGGTATCATAGAAACAACCGAACGGCGCTTAAGCCTTAAATGAAACCTTGCCAACAAAACAACTTGAATTGAGTGATGGCACTGTGCACATGAGCATTTGGTGGTGAGTGCCAAGGAGGCAGAAGGACGGAAAGGAAATATCAAAAAACCAACTAAATGGGCTGGGGGTCACACCAATCAGGACTCAAAGGTTCATCCCTGGTGCAACCCTCAAGTCACCAAAATCAATGAAAAAAAATCATGAAGAAATTCACCAAGAAATTTGTTTACAAATTGCAGTATCATGGGGAATGAGGACCAGACCCGTGTCGGGTAGATCGAACTCAGGCTCAGTATCATTAGGATTGTCCAGATATGAGAAGCGAAGGTTCATCCCACTCCTTTCCAGGATCCGTAAACTATCCAGCTCCATTTTTGAAAAAGATGGCTGGGCTTGGAAAAGTATATGACAAGTTTTCAAGGATGATTGGGCTCGACTGTGCAAAAACCTTGTCAAGGCTGCAAGTGTTTAAAATATTACCGGTTGCCTCTTGGGTGGTGTGTGCGTGCGTATTGGTGCTCAAGATCTGGATGCTTTCGAGTCGAGGCCAACACGGAGTGGGGTTACTGGGCGAAGAGGTGAGACTCACGATATGTGAGTCTTGTAGAGAGCGAATAGCTTCGGGTTGATATGTGGAGTCCGTGAATTTAAAAGCTGGTCAGATTTGGAGTTAACGACAGGCATTCCATCAACACCTCAGGCGTTGTTGTCATTTCCAGTTCTAATTCCTCCAGCATATCTAATGGGAGTGACACAAATATCAATTTGGATACTACAATCTTGCCAGGGCAAGAAAAGCTGAATGATTGCAAAGCTGGACAACGGATACAACCAAACAGGGAGAGAAAGTTTGATTCAAATGCAGTTTGCCTCAGTACCCTGAGTAGCCGTGTTGGTAAAAACGACAATCGCAGTTTGCTCAGATTATTTAGAAGCACAATCGCCTTGTCCTTCCAGTAGGAAATGCCTTGACATATATCAATCATCAAATCTAGTGCACGCATTTGTGGAACCTGAGCCAGAACGTCCAGAGCGTGGTCGGCATTCATTGCGCTTGAAATAGTAAGGGTGGTTAAATGTTGCCAATTGCAAGGTAACAACGAATACTGGTTGTTCCCGATGGATAACTGTAGGCTAACAGCCTGCAGACAAGGCACTCGGGGAAAAATGTTGCTAAGAAGAGCAGAGTTGTCTGCGGTATATCGTTCACCTCCAAAGAAAGCTCTTCGAGCTAGAACAACCCCGAATCCTGCAGCCGTAAAGATGCAAGGATAGCAAAAGTAGGTGGTGCGAGTTGGCCAAAAATGGATAAGATGGGTGAGGGCAGCGATAGGTACACATCCTGGAATCTGTGGCTGAATTTCATGACAGAACGAACCAAGCTCTCCTGATTTGGGGCGTCGTCTGGATGATCCAACATTCCATGCAAGGAGATGGACAACGGGAGAGAACCAGACCGTTCCAACCAGGCGATAACGCCTTGAACGCGCTTTGCACAAGCCTCGATACTCAAATGGCCCGGAAAATGAACGTGTAACGAGTTCCACAATCTGGGAGTAGCAAGGGCAATATGCCTCCAGTCCTTACAGATGGTGGTCAGAAGGAGTGGAGCTTTGGTGAGATCTCGAAGCCCATATGGAGGGTCAGATGGAAGACATTGCGCGAATATCTCTGCAAGTGTTTCTGGAGGAATCTGACGCACTGGAGAGAGCAATGCTCTATGAGCATCAACATAGCTCTTTACTCTTTGCTTTTCATGCAAAAGTGTGTCCAGAGTAGCCTGTGCATGATCAATATCCAATTCCAATGAAGAGAGTGTGTTCATTGGGTGAACAAGCATAGCTTTGAGCCTACTCAGCTCAACTGCAGTGGGAATATAATTTGTTCCAATGATTGGGGCAAAATGGTGAGCGGTTTGTATCCCAGTCGGACATGGTAGTGGCCCACTACAGGTGCAGTGGATGTTCTTGGACAAGCAGTGTCAAAAGGTGTTATTTGATCAATCATACAATCATGAGTAAACAACTCACGCTTTCCTTCAAGTTTCCCCCAGCCCAATCACCAGTGTTGCAGTTTGCCATGTGTTTTCTCGTGACTCGTCGACTTGTCCGTTTGAGTCTGAGTCGTCGTATCTACTGTATGCGCATCACATCTCATTTTTCATTTCTTTGAGTTCCTCGAACGGAGACACAACAAGGCCTCTCCTTGTAGCACTGATGTTCACATTGTATGCCCAATTCCTCCGATTGGCTCTAATTAGACTCGGAGCTTTCCTTGTCTCTTTGTCTCTTGTCCACGGATTTCGACTCGAAAGGCAATCTGCATAGGCCTGAGCCTAAGACTTTTGCATATCACGAGCATGTCACTAAATGCATATCTTGGATTAACTGGGATTCCCCGATGACAGACATTCACGGTTTGTATGGATCACATAACATGCAAAATGAGGACAAAGAAAATGGAAGCAACGAACAAAAGTAAAGATGAAACACGAAAGCCCGGGAATGGCCACAGAACAGGGAAACTGAGGAATGGTGTAAGAAAGACCTACGAGAAAAACAATGAATGAGAATACAAGAATGAAATGCATAGAAGGGAAAACTAGGGAAAAAAACGTCCGAATAGATCCATAAGAGGTGTAGGACGCCGCCGCATCAGGAGTTTCTCACTGGAATAAGATATTGGAAACATCGTCCTTCGAGCGACAGGTGTCCGTCTGGTACAAAGTCATGCTGAATTTGACCCACAGCCGGACCAGAAGTAGCGAGGGCGCGTGCGAACAGAATTTTGCCTGTTGCGGAAGAGGAAAGTCCGGGAGTATCGCGCGACGAGGTAGATCGTGAATATTTGAATCGCTGTTGAAGTTCGTGTCTCGAGAATGGGAAATGAAGACTCGTGGTTGTCTAACATACGTCTAACCTTCCATACTCATCGAACGCTGACACCTAGCAAAAATCAGTCTCAAGTTTCAACATAATAAATTGCGTATCACTCAACAGAGTCCCTGCACTCCTCGACATCTGTTCCTCCAAACATCCTACTGCCAAGCGACGTTGCAACTGCACCGGAATTGTATACTGGGTTTTCGCTGGTGAATTCTGCGTTCTGGTGAGATGATACAGGCGGTGGAAAAATGATACAGCGAGGTATGGGGAAAGAGGCTGGCGACACGAGAGTTCTGACTCTACAAAATTTGTCTTTGAGCAATTTAAGCCCTCCGTTAGGATCTGTCGTGACGAAAGGCGAATATCGACATCGTTGTTGTCAGATGAAATCCACGACGGGATACAGGAACAATGGAAAGGAAAGGTTTGCATTGCATAACTCCCACGAACATGTACAAGCGCTCACTGTGTTCAGCAATATTTACTCTGCCGGTCAGTTTTCTGAGTTCAGGTGAGTTTACCAGTAGAGCACACGGAGAAGTATTTCACGCTTCGCTGAGTCCCTCCAGTGACGTGACTCCTTACAACCTTGGAACTTAAATACACAAACATTTGTCAGACTTCCGCTAGACTGTTGTAGGTAGAAGAAGCCTTCGGGTGACGTCTGGGCTCAGTGTCGACTTGCACTCATCTTCTCTGATTCAAAAAGACAGAACACTAGTACCTGACTCTCAAGAAATACTGATATTCAAGTTGCAAACGATTACTGGAGATGATCTTGAACAATCGTGCTTCGGGACTCTTCTTGTCTTCAATTCTATCTACCACATCGGTAAGTGCTTGACAAGAATCTCTGAGCTGAGCCTACCTACTACGCCTCTTTGGGTGATACTCCATTAGTATTTGATCTGTCCAGGGAAGATAATTCCGCTGGCTGGATACCAGCCTCAAACATATCATCTGCTGATAACTCCATCAATATGGAATCTTGGGGAAAGCCTTGTGGTGGAAAAGAAATGGGGGAAAATGACTCCGACGAAGGTGGCCTTGAGGCGCTGACAATGATTGTAGAAAACTGCCGACTTGAGGTAAGAAATTTATTTTGAAATTATTGTTAATTCAAGAAACTTCTTACTATCAAGGCCTGAAAGCCAAGGTACGGCAGATTAGCTTCTAAGACTGGGTCCATAACTCAACTTACGGTGACACAAGCAAACTAGGATGGTAGTCAGTATCTCACCAAGGTAATAAATAGCTTAGAGACTAACCGAAGCAGCAAACACCTTGTACAGAACCGAGGAGGTAGTCGAAGTCACAAAGAGACTGAGCCACCAAACAACATTGATTGCAGCTTATATAGATGCCAATCAAACCGAGAGACCAGGATCAAAATGTTCTGAGACACACCAGAATTAATCATGATAGCGCCAACCTGAACATATGCACTTGGTGACTGCAGATCAGGTACTCCTGCAGCCAACAGTCGACGGTGGGAGCGCCACATACAGGCAATAATAAGACCTTTCAATGACTCTTAGTAAGTCATCATGTTTCTCAAAAGAGTATGAAGATGCAATTACTGGTACACATCACATTCACAACGGCTGAAATGAAGCCAAAGATGATTTCAGCAAGAGACATTTTTTGTGACAGAAGATCAGTCCAGGGGTCCATTGGCATGTCATTTTCCTGAGAGAGGAAAATTAAGCCCCATATGCCAAAACCTATGAATAAGATCTTCAATAGATCGTAGTAGAAGATAGTCCAGAATAAGTAGTACCGCATTCGACCACAAACACCAATAAAGGAAGGGCGACAACACGAAGACGAGAGTCATAGAGTATATACAAACGATAGAGCTACATTGGGTTGAGAACACAGTCTTGAACTTTGAAGGAACTACAAGTCAACGCACCAAAAATGCATCCGAAACCACCATAGCGAACAAACCACATCCAACGTTGATCTTGTGCTTTTTGCCATACCCAGAGAAATCAATAGGCTCAGTGGAGTTTTTAAAGATATGTGTTGTGAAAACAAGATCAGCCACCATGGTCTGCGCGAAGACTCCATCAGTTGTCATTTTTTGACTTGTCCTGATGGCATACTACAGTCACAACCGCAAAGAGTAGTAAACTTGCTGTTGAAAGATAGATGAATGTTCTTGGGGCAGCTTTCTCCGGCGTCGTACTAGAATTAGGACATGTCTGAGGAAAGTCGCCACGTAAACACCTGGACAATTAAGGGAGGATGTGAGAGTCGCTAAAGATACCTCAAGGGAAAAACTCACCATAAACCAAGACCTCCACGAATGTACCGATGAAAATCGCGGTGATAAAAAACATGGTGATCCAGAGTATCCGCCTCCGAGTCCCTTAAGTATTGCAGCATCCGTTTCTCTAATTGAGGTCATGCATAATTAGCCAACTCCGAGGTGATTCCATGTCGTTATCTTGCACTGATTCATCAGTAGCGATAGATGATCTTACATAGGTGATCCATGATCGTCTTCATGGCAGAAGATGACATCAGCAAAATATGTGTGAGCTAGAAACTCTGTCGGGCTCTGGTCATCACCTTGTCAAGAGGTTTTGGAGTCTGCCTTCAGGAGACAGCCTCCTGACAATGGCTTCCAGCCGACTCACGTTTCGCTGACAACTAATCTACAGCTTCAACAAAACTCTCAATCAAGATATCGATCAGGAGTCATACGCCACTTAGATCAAACCATTCAGGCAACTTTCAGTTTCGGTCACCAAGGATGAACCTTTGGGGAGCTGAAGATAATTCAAAATCAAATGCCTTATTGAAACAGGTCTTAAAAACAGCTTGATTTTTGCATGCTTCTCACTCGAATGCAACAGTGTAGCAGCATCTTGTACTCAGAGAAACAAAGCGCAAGGGGGTCCGACCTCCTAAAGCGGCGGTAAAGGATTATGGAATTTTGACATTGAACTTTATGTTTGAGTGAAACGACTTCTCTTCGCTAACTACAAGATGAGTACTGTCACTCAGGGGCTTGAACACAAGCACTCACAGTTCAAACTTTATCCGATGATACATTTCAGTTGACCGTCAGCACCATACACCTTCGGATCGAGATACTCGAATGGAGGGGGTCTTAGGAACACAAGTATGACCTTCAAGGTCGACATCGTAATCATCGAAACCCCACCTTCTCCAAAGATAGCGTTGGCTGAGTCCAAGGAGATGCCAGAGTTGAAATGGTTGAGAGGTGCCAGGAGCAAGCTGTAAAGTTACTGTACTTATTTGACATGGAAATGATCGGAGACGATGACCACATGTATACACACGGTACGTAAAGTACTTATGAAGAGATCTCTACTAAATGTTACATAACACTACTACTTACACAGATGCGAATAGAGAGGATTCAAAGAACATCCGCCGGCCAATAGCTGTTCATAGAATACCGACACTCAGAATGAGCTCAGAGCCTACTTACTACATCTCTTTAGGAGACCCTCCATTATTTGATTTGTCCAGCGAACTTGATAGTTCCACCAGCTGGATGCTAGCCTCCAACCTATTGTCTGCTGATAATTCCGTCGTAGCATTCGACGGGATGGAATCTTGAGGAAAACTTCGTGGTGGTATAGAAACGAGGGCGGACTCCGATGAAGGTGGTCTTGAAGCGCTGACAATGATTGTGGAAAACTAGCCTGAGGTGAGGATTTGATCGTAAACTTGTCAACTCAAGAACTTCTTACTATCAGGGCCTAATAAGGTATGGCAGATTAGTTTCTTTGAACTCGGCACATAACTCAACCTACGGTGACACAAGTAAACTAGGATGGTAGTCAGTACCTCACGAAAAATAGCTTATTTTGACGTTTAGACTAACCGGAGCGGCAAATACTTCGTACACAGTCGACGAGGTAGTTGCAGTCACAAAGACGCTGAGCAACCAGACAATATTGAGTGCAGCTATAAATGACATTTCAAACTGAAAGACAAGAGACAAAGTGTTCTGGCACATACCCGAATTAACGATGATAGCAGCAACCTGAGCATACGTGTGAGGTGACTGTAGACTGGATACCCCTGTGGACAACAGTCGACGGTGGGAGCGCCACATGCAGGCAATAATAAGACCTTTTGACTCTTCTAGTAAGTCATCATGTTCCTCAAAGGTAGGGAGATGCCATTACTGGTACATATCACGTTCAGAGCACCTGCAAACCAGCCAAAGATGGTCACAGCAAGAGTCAATTTTTGTGAGTGATCAGTCCAGGGGGACTCCACAACTATTTTCTGAGAAAGGGAAATTACACCCCATATTCCGATGCCTTCAAGTTCCGGTAAATTTCCGTAGAGAGTGAAACGCAGTTCGAACAGACATACCGCATTCAACCACAAACATCAATAGAGGAAGGGCAACAAGATGAAGACGAGAGTTGCAGAGGATATACGAGCGATAGAGCTACTTGAGATTGAGTACGTATGCAACACTGTACAACGGTCATGGAACTTCTTGGCGTACCAAAAATCCATCTGAAACCATCAGAGAGAACAAAGTACATGCACTGTTGATGTTGTGCTTTTTACCATACCCAGAGAAATCAATAGGCTCAGCCGGGGTTTTAAAGATATGTGTGGCAAAGCTGAGATCAGTCACAATAGTCTGCACAAAAAAATTATCAGCTGTAATTCCTGTCGGAATTGTCCTAATTGCTGGCACATACTACAGTCGCAACCGAAAAAAGCAGGAAACTTGCTGTTGAAAGATAGAAGAATATTCTGGGGGGCAGCTTTCTCCGGCGTGGTACTAGAATTCGGACGTGTCTGATAAAAGTTGGCACATAAACACCTGGACAATCAAGGGATGTGAGAGCCGTGAGGTGCAGATCTATCGAGGAAGGACTCGCCGTAAACCAGAACCTCCAGGAATGTACCGATGAAAGTGGCGGTGATCAGAAACATGGGTCGCAAGAGTCTCCGCATGTCCCTTAAGTACTACTGCAATTGGTTTCTCTGTCTGAGGTTATACTACATAATTAGGCAGCTCCACTTGATCCAAGTCATTACTTTCAAGGTACTGATCTTACTACTATTATTGACGATGCATAATACATGAGAGTTACCCTATCTACGAGAGGAGGAAGTGAAGGAGAGAACAAGGCTTTCCGCCAATGGGCAAAACCTGAGTTTTTGCTCTAGTGACCAGCCAAAAGGAATGGTTTTGTTCTGTGTATGTGAATACTTACCCTTACCTGAGTTTCAATCTCAACTCAGCACCCCACTTAGATCAGGCCAATGAGACAAACTTTTGGTCACCAGTGATGAACCCTCCTGGGGAGCGTATTTGGGAGCCGAAGATAGATCAAGTGGTGAGCAAGCTTAAAATGGTCTGTGGGATCGATATGGAGAAGGAACTAGCCGAGGTCCCTGTTTAAGGAACAGTGCGCCCACGCATAGCGTCATACATGCGCGCCGTGGATACTGATAGTGTATTATTGGACTAAACCTTTCCATTTTTATCTCAGCGACAAAGGGTTCGGGCCCTGACAAAAGCGTGGTATGTTTGTGTCAAACAATTTCTCTTCGCTAACCACAAGATGGGTAGGTTATTGTCACTGAAGCTTGAACACGAGCAGGGTTACACTGGTTCAAACTTCAAACTTCACCCGATGATACGATTCCTCCAGAATACAATATGACCTTGGTTGACACCGTAATCATCGAGACCACAGCTTTCTGCAGCCTTGGATGGCGGATGCAGTAAGATGGCATTGGCTGAGTCCAAGGAGATGCCGGAGTTGAAATAGCTGAGAGGTATTAAGAGGAATCTAGGGTACATTAGAATTAAGGGATCCATGCTACAGGACAACAGTAAAGTTGTCTGCATGTTGTTCAGCTCCAAGGACAACTCTGCAAGCTGGAATGCCAACTCCCGAATCCTGCAGCTGTAGAGATGCAAGGATAGAAAAAGTAGGTGGTGTGAGCTGGCCAAAAATGGATAAGATGGATGAGGGCGGCGATATGTAGGTACACATTTTGAATCTGTGGGTGAATTTCATGATAGAGCAAACCAAACTCTCCTGATTGGGAGCTGCGCCTGGTTGTCCCAGAATTCCATGCAAGGAGATGGACAACAGGAGGCAACGCGTGATCAGTCATACAATCATGAGTAAACTCACGTTTTCCTCCAAGTTCTTGATTTGTACTCTTCACTTTCCATCTCAGTACAATCTCCAGCATCACGGTTCGCTCAAGACTCGTCGACTTGCGTTGCAGTGTCAGTTTGGGTCTGATTCGTATCTACCGCATGCGCATCACGTCTCATCTTTCATTTCTTTCAGTGCACCAAACGGATACACAACAATGCCTCTCCTTGTAACACATTATGCGCTACCCCAACTTCCTCCGATCGGCTCTAATCAGAGACTCGGAGCTTTCCTTGTCTCTTGTCCATGAATTTCGACTGGGTACCGCGAGCCTATCACCTCATGACATATATTCAAATGAGAATACAAGGAGATGCATAAAAGGGAAAACTAAGGAAAAAAAAGTCCGACTAGATCCATGAGAGGTGTAGGATGCCGCCGCGTCAAGAGTTCCATACTGGGATAAGTATTGGAAACATCATCCTTTGAGCCACAAGCGTCCATCTGGTGCAACGTCATGCTGAATTTGACCTCACAACCAGACCAGAAGTAGCGAGGGCGCGTGTGAAGAGAATTTTACCTGTTGCGGAAGAGCGGAACTCCGAGAGGACGACGCGACGAGGTAAATCGTGACGCGTGAACTGTTGTTGAAGCTCCGAGTCGTGTCTGGAGAGCGAGATTTCTCGATGTCCGTTGCTCCAAGTAATGTTACAGTTACACTGGAATCACATACTGGTTTTCGCTGTTGACAAAGTAAACACGGCGTTCTGGTGAGATGATGCAAGCGGTGGAAAATGATACAGCGAGTTATGGGCGGGAAGCGAGGCCACGAATACAGGAACAGACGTCTTGGAAGCTAAGAGGATCGAATCCCAATCCCTACCTCCATCATGGTCTTGTCAGACGTCCACCATATTCTACCATCATGTGAGCACCGCAATTATGTGGATGGAAATGTAAAAGAGAATTGCGAAGATAGTTGAACGATTCCGAGCAAGATACTTAGCTCGAGCCTCGGACGCATGGTTGATTCAATCAAACTTGTGATGCTCCAGAAAGTCGGCCAACCTATTCCTTTGAGCTCTTTTCCGTCAACACACAGATGATGATCGATGACGGCCAGAGCTGTGATTCAGGACGAGATGAAAGAGTGATGCGATCCATTCCTGCCCGTTCGCGCAAACGAAAGCAGCAAAGCAAAAGAGTTGGTTTGATTTGTGACGAATCACGATCTAGTATCGTGTGATGTGATGGGTCACGGTTAGGCGCGCTTATCAAGGAAACCATTCTACACAAACACACGCACGCACCACCAGCGTACAACGAATGCTTACTAGAAGAGACTAATGTTTTGGTAACTCTTCATGTCTGCAGCAGAGAGTCTATCTCTATCTTCGTACGTACTATGTATGTACATAAGTTATCTGCCTGACAACTTTGCCGGTCAGACTGGGCTCAGAACCTAACTCTTCGGTGAGTCCATTATTTGATAAGTTGTCCAGCCTGAGGGAAGATGATAATTCCGCCGGCTGGATACTGGCAGCCTCCGACATATCGTCTGCTAATGATTCCATCTTCGCACTGTTGGATGGCATGTATTCCTGGGGAAAGCCTCGCGGTGAAAAAGATATAGCACTGGGGGGACCTTGAAATGACTCCGATGAAGGTGGCCTTGAAGCGTTGACAATGATTGTAGAAAACTGCCAGCTTGAGGTGAGGAATTTATTTCGAGATCGTTATCTGAAGAAACTTCTTACTATCAAGGCCTGAAAACCAAGGTATGGCAAGATTAGCTTCTAAGAACTCGGTATATAACTCCACCTACAGTGACACAAGCAAACTAGGATGGTAGTCAGTATCTTGAATAAGTAGCTTAGTTTGACGTTCAAGGACTAACCGAAGCAGCAAACACCTCGTACAGAAGCGACGAGATAGTCGAGGTTACAAAGACACTGAGCCACCAAACAATATTAATTGCAGCTATAAATAGCCAATTTAAACCGAGAGAGCAGGGTCAAAATATTCTGGGACACACCGGAATTAATCATGATAGCACCAACCTGAACATACGCACTTGGCGACTGCAGATCGGGTACTCCTGCGGCCAACAGTCGGCGATGGGAGCGCCACATACAGGCAATAATAAGACCTTTTGATTCTTCGAGTAAGTCATCATTTTCATCGAAAGAGTACGAAGATGACATTTACCGGTACATATCACGTTCACAGCACCTGAAATGAAACCGAAGATGATTTCAGTAAGAGTCAATTTTTGTGACAGAATCTCAGTCCAGGGGCCCACGGAGTTGATTTTTTGAGAGAGGGAAATCAAGCTCCATATCCCGAAACCTACCATCATGAAGATCTTTAATTATAGAGAGTAAAACATAGCAACCGGAAACAGTACCGCATTCGACCACAAACACCAATAAAGGAAGGGCGACAACGCGAAGACGAGAGTTGTAGAGGATATACGAGCGATAGAGCTATCAGATTGAGTATGTATGTAACTGTAGTCTTGAAGGAATTACGAATCGACGCACCAGGAATGCATCCGAAACCACTATAGCAAACAAGCCACATCCAGTATTGATATTGTGCTTTTTGGCATGCCCAGAGAAATCAATAGGCTCAGTGGAGCTTTTAAAGATATGTGTGGCGAAGATAAGATCGACCACCATGGTCTGCACAAAGACTCGAACAGTTTTTTTTGAATTGTCCTAATGGCATACTTACTACAGTCGCAACCACAAAGAGCAATAAACTTGCTGTGGAGAGATAGATGAATGTTCTGGGGGGCAGCTTTCTCCGGCGCCGCACCAGAATCTGGACATGTCTGAGGAAAGTTGCCACGTAGACACCTGGACAACCATGCAAGGATGTGAGAGTCGCTAGACAGTATACATCGAGGCAAAACTCACCGTAAACCAGGACCTCCACGAATGTACCGATGAAAATGGCGGTGATAAGAAACATGGGTTGCAGTGTCTCTGCTACCTGATCCTTAAAAATATTCCGGCATCGGTTTCTCTAACTGAGGTTATACATAGTTAGGCAATCCTGAGGGTGACTTGATTCCACGTTGTTATCCTATCTATCAGTAGCGATACATGATCCATGATCATCTTCATGGCAGAAGATGGCATCAACAAAATACATGGGAGCTAGGAGACGTTGTCGGGCTCTGGCCACTACCTTGTAAAAGGTTTTGGAGTCTGCCTTCGGGAGAACCAGTTACCGCACAACGGCTTCCAGCTGACTCACGTTTCGCTGATGTCGGAGCCTAAGAAGGTGAAGGACAATGCTTGAGCGTCGGACTTGAAGGAACGACACCCACCTTACCTGCTCAGATCCAAATGGTGTCGGCTACCCAATCTACAATGTGGAATAATAAAACCCTTGATGAACCTCCTGGGGAACGTCAGGGGAGCATATGCGTTGGAGGCTAAAGATAATTCAAATTCAAAATACTTAATCGATTCAAATACACCACTCTTTCAATTTTTGTACGCCTCTTTCATTCGGCCGGGATGCGATGTGGCAGCATCTAGTACTCAGAGAGACAAAGCGTTAGGGACCCCGACAAAAGCGTGGCAAGCTATCATGGAACTTTGACATTGAACTTGATGTTCGGGTCAAACAACTTCTCTTCGCTAACTACAAGATGGCTAGATTAATACTGTCACTCAAAAGCCTGAACACGAGTCCTCACATTTCGAACTTTATGACGGATTTCCGCCAGCTTCCTCATTTCCCCAACACCCTCCGCTTCTTTTAGTTGACTGGCCATTAGCACCCTTCGGATCGAAATACTTGAATGGAGGCAATGTCTTGGGAATACATGTATGACCTTGGTTGAAACAGTACTTGAATAGAGAGATCTCCACTAGATTCTACACAACACTACTACTTACACGCAGATGCGAATAGACAAGATTCAAAGATAGAAAAACCTGTCAAGCTGCTCGTGAAACTTCATCGCCTCAGACTGCCACTCACATTGCACTCACAATAAGTACTGTGGACGATCTTGAACAGTTATCTTTCAGAACTCTTTGTGTCTCCATTTCTATCTACTGCATCTATAAGTGCCTGGCAACTTCGTAGAGCAGAATGAGCTCAGAGCCTACCTACTACACCTCTCTGGGCGATAATTGATTTGCCCAGGGAACTTGATGATTCCACCAGGCGGATACTAGCCTCCAACCTATTGTCTACTGACAATTTCATCGTAGCATTGGACGGCGTGAAATCTTTGGGAAAGCCTTTCGGTGGTATAGACTCAACGAGGGCGAATGACTCCGACTCCGTTGAAGGTGGCCTTGAAGCACTGACAATAATTGTGGAAAACTGGCCCGAGGTCAGATTCTTATCGTGAACTTGTTAGCTCAAGAGGTTCTTACTATTAAGGCCTGATAGCCAAGGTATAGCAGATCAGCTTCAACGAACACGGCATATAACTCAACCTACGGTGACACAACCCAACTAGGATGGTATTCAGTACCTCACAGAGGCAAAAGCTTAGTTTACATTGAGACTAACCGGGGCAGCAAACACCACATACACAAGTGATGAGATACTCGAGGTCACAAAGACACCGAGCAACAAAACAATATTGATTGCGGCTATAAATGTCATTTCAAACCGAGAGGCAAGAGCCAAAGTGTTCTGGCACATACCAGAATTAACGATGATAGCACCAATGTGAACATAGGCGCTAGGCCGCAGACTGGGTGCTAATCCTGCCGCTAACAGTCGATGGTGGGAGCGCCACATAGAGGCAATAATAAGACCTTTTGACTCTTCTAGTAAGTCATCATGTTCCTCAGAGTATGGAGATGACATTACTGGTACACAATACATTCACAGCACCTGAAATGAAGCCAAAGATGGTTTCAGCAGGACTCAATTTTTGCGGACGATCAGTCCAAGGGGAGTCCATGTCATTTTTCTGAGAGAGGGAGATCGCAACCCATATTCCGATGCCTTCCGACAAACTCAGCAGAGACTCGTGAAACACGGTTCAAACAGACATACCGCATTCGACCATGAACACCAATAATGGAAGGGCAACAACACGAAGACGAGAGTTGTAGAGGACATATGAGCGATAGAGCTGCATCGGATTGAGTATGTATGCAACATTATACAGTCAAGGACTACTCAACGCACCAAAAATGCATCTGAAACCATCAGAGAGAACAAAATACATCCACTGACGAGGTTGTACTTTTTACCATACCCCGAGAAATCAATAGGCTCGGTAGGGGCTTTAAAGATATTTGTGGTGAAGGTGAGATCAGTTACAACGGTCTGCACAAAGATTCCATCAGCTATGATTCCTTGGATTGTCCAAATTGCATACTGCAGTTGCAAGCGCAAAAAGCAGAAAACTTGCTGTGGAGAGATAAATGAATACTCTGGGGGGCAGCTTTCTGCGGCGTCGTGCTAGAGTTTGGACATGTCTAATAAAAGTTGCTACATAAGCACCTAGATATTATTCATTCAGGACGTGAAAGTCGCAAGATGTACACATCTCGAGGAAAAACTCACCGTAAACCAGAACCTGCAGGAATGAACCGATGAAAATAGCGGTGATAAGAAACATGCCAGTGGGTCGCAAGCGTCTCCGCCTGCCGCTTAAGTATTACAGCATGCTGCGTTGGGCCGTTGGCTTCTCTGTACATAGTGCGACATTGGGCAGCTCCATTTGATGCAGGTTAAGTTAACTTGTGTGTTGTACTGATCCGTTATTGACAATCCTGCATGCATCATGCAGATCATAGTACCGCATCAACGGGAGGCTGGGAGAAAGTAAAGGAGAACAAGGCTTGCTGCCAATTAGCAACGCCATTCAGACAACATTTTGTCAGTCACCAGCGATGAATTTGGAGCTGAAGATCATTTGAGAACAAGCCTTACACAAGGTCTTTGACCTTAAAAATGGTCTGTGGGATCAATGTAACCTTTATTTTTTTATCTCAGAGACAATCCTGACAAGGGCGGTAACAGGATCATGATATGTTTAGTTCAAACGACTTCTCTTCGCTAATTGCAAGATGGGTACTAGGTCATGCGCACTCAAGTTTGAACACGTGGGAAATCGCGATTCAAGCTTTATCTGATGGATTGGTACGGTCATCTTCCTCAGTTCTTCGACCCCCTCCGCTTCTTTTAGTTAGCCGTTAGCACCATACACCTTCAGATCGAAATACTTGAACGGAGGCGGTGTCTCTGGAATACAAGTATGACCTTTGTTGACACCGTAATCATCAAAACCCCAGCTTTCTCTAGGCTTGGATGGCGGATGCAGCAAGATAGCATTGGCCAAGTCCAAGGGAGTATTAGAGTCAAAATAGTTGAGAGGTGTTAAAGAACCTGGAAGCTGAAGTAAGTACAGTTAGAATTAAAGGATCCATGCTACATAACAACAGCAAAGTTGTCTGCAGCGGTATGTTGTTCAGCTCCAGGAAAAACTCTGCGAGCCAGAACGCCGACCCCTAATCCTGCAGCCGTAAAGATAAAGGGATGGGAAAAGTAGGTGGTGCGAGCTGGCCAAAAATGGATAAGATGAATGAGGGCAGCGAATCGCGATAGGTACACATTTTCGAATTTGTGGCTGAACTTCATGACGGAGCGAACCAAGCTCTCCTGATTTGGAGCTACGCCAGGATGATCCAACATTCCATGCAAGGAGATGGACAACAGGAGGGAACCCAATCAGACGATAACGTCTTGAACGCGCTTTGCACAAGCCTCGACGCTCAAACGGGGCGGAAAATAAAAGTGTAACGAATGAGAATATAATTTGTTCTAATTATTGAGGCGAAGGGTGAGCGCCAGTCGGACATGGTAGTGGCTCACCGCAGGTACAGTGGATGTTCTTGGACAAGCACCAAAAGCTGTTATTTGACCAACCATACAATCACGAGTAAACCATGTTTTCCTTCAAGTTCTTGATCGTACTTTTCACCCTCCATCCCAGTCCAATCTTCACCGTCACGGTTCGCCCTCATGATTCGTCGAATTGCTCCGACTAGACGCATAAGAGGCGTAGGATGCCGCCGCGTCAAGAATTTCGCACTGTGATAAGATATTGGAAACATAATCTTTCGAGCCACAGGTGTTCATCGGCTACAACGTCATGCAGAATTTGACCCCACAATCGGACCAGAAGTAGCAAGGGCGCGTGCGAAGAGGATTTTGCCTGTTGCGGAAGAGCGGAAGTCTGAGAGGACAGTGAGACGAGGTAAATCGTGTATTGTTTGTTGGAGTTCGTGTCTAGAGAACAGGAGGAGGCCAGAGAGATGATCGATGAAGCTTGTGGTTGTCTAACACATAACCTTCCATACTCGTCGAAAGTGACGTTGACGCTGACACCTATGAGAGCTACATACTACAAAGTCGGTTGAATAACAGCTTTCCGTAGACAGTCGTGCGTACCCCTAATTCAACCGAGTCTTTACGCTTCATCGACGTCCTTTCCTCCAAGCATCATACTACCAAGCGGCACTGGAATTGTATACTGGCTGGGTTTTCGCTGGTGACAGAGTAAATTCGGCGTTCTTGTGAGATGATGCAGGCGTTGGAAGTGGTACAGCGAGGTACGGGTGCCAGGAAACGAAGCGTGTGCATGAAATCCTTCTTGTGTGTACCAGCTCAAACGAAGAGCTGACTAAGCTTGCTCTTGGGCGCCAAACCTGTCCTTTTCATCGCTGTTACTTGTAGATTTCAACAACGACGTCCGCATACGCCTTTCATCACTACAGATCCTAACAGAGGGTTTCAATGGCTCAAAGAAAGATTTTGTCTTGAACCGCCCCCCGCCCCGCCAGCCTCTTTCCCCAGTGAGTTTTCTCACAGCCGGCTCCTTGGCCAGCTCACAACCTTGCTCACAACCTTGGAGCTCAAATCCACAAACATCCTTCGAACTTCCACTACCGTTGCAAAAGCCTTTGGATAGAGATCTCTACTAAATGTTACATAACCCTACTACATAGATACTACTACGAACAGACATGGTTCAAAAAAGACAGACAAATACCTATCAGCTGCTCGGGGAATACTGACACTGCCTTAGATTTGACGCAAGCCCAAATAATGAAAGAGTACTAGAGATGATCTTGCTTCGGGACACTTCTTGACTTGGAGACAAACTTTATCTACTGTATCTGTAAGTGCTTGACAACTTCAGTAGAATGGGCACAGAGCCTACTTACTAGTATACTACACCTCTTTGGGTGATACTCCATTATTTGATCTGTTCAGGGACGATAATTCCGCTGGCTCGATATCAGCCTCAAACATATTATCTGCTGGCAAGTCTGTCAATGGTATGGAATCTTGGGGAAAGCCTTGTGGCGGAAAAGAAATGGGGGGAAATGACTCCGACGAAGGTGTCCTTGAAGCGCTGACAATGATTGTAGAAAACTGCTGGAGGTGAGAAAGTTATTTTAAAATTGTTAACAAGGAACTTCTTACTATCAAGGCCTGAAAGAGTATAGCAGATTAGCTTCTATTACGAGTCCTGAATGTAATGAAGGCTCGTCCTTATGGCCGGTTTCGCGTGGGAAATTTTGTCCCAATTGGTTTTGATGGCGTCCAAATTAAGCTAAGCAGAATCGTTTCGCCTTATTTGGGATGTCAAAAGCGCCTGTCATGTGATTTTGTGAATTTACCTTCAGCGCTCAACAAGTTCAACGCTTCTCACTGCACTTTTTGCAGCTCCCAGTTGCACCACTTACTCTCTTTATTCACGTCCTACCGCTTACTGCGTGGCAGTGCGACCATGTTTACCCAGCGCATTGATGCATCTGACTGATACCGAACCATCCTCTTGACATTTTTTCCTGCATTAAACACCACTGCAGTTCTGTCTCTTACATGCACGTATTTTGATGCAAGACTCACATGCCTGACTCCAAATTCTACCTACCGCAAATTCTCAGTGCAGTGGATTCTTTTTTGCCACAAGGCATTTATATATATCTCATTACTTCCTGTTTTGTACCCCTGCACTTTACTTCCTTGGGTTTTTACTTTTTGTCAGCAGCAGTGGAAGTGCATGCACTGCCTCTTTTGGTGTATTTAATAATTCCATCAACAACTTCAATATTTACTGCCCTTGGACAAAATGCCTTTTTTTACTTCTTGTGAGTGTATTCGGGTATCCCTCGCATTCCCTCGCACTGATTTTTCTTTCATAGTGCCTACTGAGCTCACCACCAAAAATTTTGCGAATTTATGTTGCTTTCTACATTGATCCTTCAATTTGACATCACTTGTGTTCCATTGAATGATAGCAGCGCCCTTGAACTTCAGCATCTTTCCAACCAAAAAGAGCTCCTTTCCATGCTTACAGTTTGCCGGACATTCGCTGCTATGTTGCCTCTGCTTATATTCCAGCGGGTCAATATCTTTTCAACCAGAGCAGTCGCCAGCTTCCATTGCACTGTTTGTTCTTGCTCGGGAGAGTGTATTGGATAATATGAGTATCAGAAATGTTAATTGTTATTGGGCCCAGGCACATACTTATGTTCTGCTGCAATGTACTGCAGAGTGTCGTCTGCATTTCATACCTAGTCTCTTCCAGGACTTGTACCTGCCACGCGCTTGCGTGATGGCCCACACTCGCAAGTGAACTCGGCATGCGACTAACTTACAGTGACACAAGCAAACTAGGATGGTGGTCAGTACCGTTACAAAGGCAATAGCTTTGCTCAACACTAACTGAACCAGCAAACACTTCATACACAAATGATGAGATAGTTGAGGTCACAAAAGCAGTGAGCAAACCAAACAAGATTCATTGCAGCTATGAAAGCCATTTCAAATCCAGAGACAGGAGCCAAAGTGTCTGGCACATAACCCGAATTAATGATGATAGCACCCAACCTGAACATACGCGCTAGGCGGTTGCAAATTGGGGTACTCCTTGCTGCCAGCAGTCGACAGTGGGAGCGCCACATACAGGCAATAATAAGACCTTTCAACTCTTCCAGTAAGTCTTTATGTTCCTCAAAGGAGTCGGAAGATGCCATTTACTGGTACACATCAGGTTCAGACCGCCTGAAAGGAAGCCAAAGATGATTTCAGCAAGAGTCAATTTTTGTGAGTGATTGGTCCAAGGGTCCACATTGTTTTTCTGAGAGAGCCTGGAAATTATGCTCCATATTCCGATACCTTCTGATAAACTTTTAGCAGGGACCAATTATTGAATAATCATAGTTCAAACAGACATACCGCATTCAACCACAAACACCACTAAAGGTAGGGCAATAACACGAAGACAAGAGCTGTACAGAATATATGAACGATAGAGCTATATCGGTTAAATGTAATGCAACACAATCAAGAGATAAGTAGTACTCAGCGCACCAAAAATGCATCTGAAACCACCAGAGCGAACAAAGTACATACATTGCTGATGTTTCTCTTTCTATCATACCCAGAGAACTCAATAGGATCGATGGGGCTTTCAAAGGTATATGCAGTGAAGATGAAATCACTGACAACGGACTACATAAAGACTCCATCAGCCACAATTTTTTACCGAAATTGTCCTAAATGCATACTACAGTTGCTATCACTAAGAGCAGAAAACTTGCTACTGAAAGATAGATGAACGTTCTAGGGGGCAGCTTTCTCCGGCGTAGTACTAGAATTTGGACATGTCGGATAAAAGTTGCCACGTAAGCACCTAGACAATCAAGGCAGGATGTGAGACTGGTACACATACATCTATGAAAAACACACCATAAAGTAGAACTTCCAGAAGTGTACCAATGAAAATGGCGCTAATGAGAAACATGGATCATGTGGATACCAGAGTATATGCCTGTCCCTTAAGTACTTATTGCAGCACCGGTTTCTCAGATCGAGGTTATGCATAGGTGGCAATTAGGCGGCAACTTGGAGTCCACTTAATTCCAAGTTGTTATCTTGTGCTCACTGGCGATTAGTAGTGATGCATGATTCATGATAGTCACCGCATTTATGTATACTATACTGTGTGAGCTGGAGCTTTAGAGGTTGATCAGACCCTTAGGCCAAAGCATCCTTTTACTTTCCTAATTGGACATTATTACTTTATTAATCATCCTGACCCGAAGAAGATCCCCTATCGGTTCTCTCTTCGTGCCAGGTGAGTTACAAGGACACTGTATTCTATTCTATTTACCTATCGGTTCTCTCTTCGTGCCAGAATACACTTGTCCTAAACCTTATTGCCCTTACATCAGGAAAAGCCGTTTTTGCCTAGGTGACCCCAGAGTGGCCTAAAGCAAACTAGGTGACCTATGAATCCTAGGGCATCCTAGGAATTTGGGCTCATCCCTTGCCAGTCAAGGTTTTTGAGGACTCCCTAGGCAAGCCTAGGTTTGCCCAGGTTTGCCCAGGTGCTCCTGGGGAACAACCTGGGGAACACCTGGGCAAACCTGGGCAAACCTAGGCTTGCCCTGGGTTTGCCTAGGATACCCTAGGGAATCCTCAAGAGCCTTGACTGGCAAGGGACGAGCCTAAATTCCTAGGATGCCATAGGATTCATAGGTCACCTAGTTTGCTTTAGGCCACTCTGGGGTCACCTAGGCAAAAACGGCTTTTCCTGATGTAAGAGGTTATGGGCCCCATTGCTCTTTAA